>JBBBDQ010000516.1:5177500-5397500 GCA_037127315.1 Ascarosepion bandense
AGAGTGCTCACTCAGGGTGTGAGAGCGTAAGTGTATCGAGGCTGCAGAAAATTATCTAAATATATATTTTTAAATATAACAGACAATGAATTTCTGTTATGTATAATCATGAGCCGTTCTAAACATAAAAGACATTTATTGCCTGTGATATTTAATAATAATAATAATAATAATAATACACACACACACACACACACACACACACACACACACACATATATATATATATATATTGCATTATGATGATTATACTAATACAATAATATTAGCATGCTAATAAAAAACTGGCTTGGGAGAGTTTTATATATATATATATATATATATATATATATATATATATATATATATATTTCGTCTTTTATATTATATTTAAGCTCTGCTGACTTTAGTTTTAAGTCCTTAATTTATTTATATCGTAGACACTGACTTACTAACATATAATTTAATTTTATTCCATTCATACCTGCCCTATGCTTGTTATATATATATATATATATATATATATATATATATATATATAACAAGCATAGGGCAGGTATGGATGGAATAAAATTTAGTATCCAAAAAGAAAAAAGAACAATTCTTAAAAAGTGCTCAACACAAAGTAAAGCGAATAATATTTATTTAGAATTTATGACATATTTCTGTTATAATATGGCTACAAAAGTAACTGCTTTGTTTCCACACTGTGTCTTATCAAGTTATCACGTTGATTTAAAGTTGAAGAGTTTTATACTATTTTGATGTATCTAACTTACGTTAGAAAAAGTTCCGAAGAAAGATTAAAAAAAAAAGATCAAAATGCTAGCACCTACCTACTCGCTAAAGTAAAGTGGTCAACGCTTAGATTAACTAGACAGAACAAAAATGCTCCCCAACGTCAACATAAGATAATCCGATTCGTTACTCGTGTGTGTCCATTTTATCGCGTTAAAGTCTATTTTCGTAGATTCCCATAATTGACTAGAATATCCGATAATTTTTTAAACTATATTTTATTTCCTTTGCCGGTTTGAATGTTTGAGAAATCTTACGATAGGAAAATGCACCTCTGGCACGTTTTGAAGCGCTGCATTTCTTTGTAGAAGAAACCCTCGTTGGATCAGTCGTGCTTTAACTTACCCAGCTACGAAACTTATCGAAATTTAGAAAGCTTTTATATTGTCCTTTACGTACATTTTACTCAATTGACACGGTTAGCAAGCTGGTTTCGCTAGAATCGTTACAATTGATTAGTGAGTTCGATCCTCGCTGTACCGTGTCGTGCCACACCTTAGCTGTGCTTAGAAAACCGCCACTCACGTTTAGATACCCTACTTAGTTTCGCATCCGAAAAGTAAGCATGGTTATTTCTAAAAAAATGTGTCTTTTTCATTCAGTAATCCTTCATCTTTTCTTTAAAAAGAATAATCTAAAAATAATCTTTAAAGATGTATGTCGTATAATTAAATCTTTCTCTCTTTTTCTCTCTTTCTGTATACACACACACACACACACACACACACACACACACACATATATATATATATATATATATATAATTATTTATTAAAACAACATACATTTCAAACAGTATTCTTAGATTATTCTTTTTAAAGAAAAACTGAAGCATTATATATATATATATGACAAATTTGATATTCGTAATAATTCTCTCTCTCCCTCTCTCTCTCTATATATATATGTGTGTGTGTGTGTGTGTGTGTGTGTGTGTGTGTGTGTGTGTGTGTGTGCAGGTTTCATTAAAATGACAGACCAGGTATTTTTTCTTTTGAGGATATGAATAATATAAAAATTTGTTTGAATATTTTGTTTATCCGAGAGCTTTCGGTTATACTTTTAGCCATTATCATGCATAGATTTTACTTTACGGGTGAACATAATGTATGTAGTGTTATGTATGCTTGTAGAGTAGTGTGTTTGGTTTATGTTCCGAACACGATGAAAACGTTGTTAGTGTGTCGTAATTGATATATATATATATATATATATATATATATATGAAGTAGAATCCTTGAAATTTGTTAAGGTAAATTCCAATAGAGACAGACTCCAAAGAAAACTCAATGTTAAAATTATTGCTAAATTTAACAGTGTTATATATATATATTATACTTGTGTTCATGCATGTATTTGTAGTTTTTTATTTTTATTTTTATTTTCTTAATTTGGTTACCTGTTTATTAAATGGGATTATTTTAGTTGGCTTATTTATTTTATTATTCATGCTTTTATTTATTTTCATTGGTCCTTAGTGTACGATTTCTCAGTAACGTAGTAAACATTTGTAGGCCTGAAGAATGTCGCCGCTGAGTGTTGACTTTAATTACCATTTTCATATATATATATATATATATATTCCAGATTAAATAAATTGCAAACACTATGTTTGCTTATTTTTAATAAAATCCGTTCATAATCACGGATAATCTTTCGCGTATTACAATCAAACGAGGTCAGAAATGAGCTATAACGTTGGCAGATGATATTTTCATTCATTTCTTAAGGTAACCAAGTACTTTCAACCTCTTTCCAAGATCATCTTCAGTGGGTGTGAGTTATGGTAACAAATGTAACCAGAAAACTGTGTTGCTAACCATTGCTACATTTTTCCTGCTTCAAATATAACGGTTGACAAATTGCTAACGTTCATTAGAACGTGATCCAAAATGGATTTTATTTTATATGTTGTAATGTTATTTTGATACACGTGTTAAAAACTGTTCTTTTTACAAATATTTTAGAACATTACTACAGTATTCTTAACTGATACTATTAATTGTGTTTTAATGAATATTGCCTCGAGAAAAGCAAACCACAGTTTAATCAGTCTGTTATGTGCCATACGTGATACAATTGAGTGATCATGTCTCTTTAGATCCATGACAGACTAGGCAGAAGAGTTTTCCGGGGTAGTTTGCCATTTCTTTCTGCGGTAGATTTTTTGGCAACTAATGGTATTGTTGTAGAGTAGTTTTCGCAATGAAAGTTATAATCGTCCTATGTCGGTTGCTAATCGACTTAACGCACCCAAAATGTTAGGAACTTGGTAATATTCCATTGTAAGCTGACTCCTTAGTATTCGGCTAACTGTCAACTAATATCAACTGCCTTAGTCCAACTATGTCCAAACTAGAACTAACTAATAGTTCTACTGAACTCCAATAGAACTCTAAAGAACTCTCTAGAACTTCTAGAAATTCCTAAAAACTTCCCAAGAACTTCTCGAGTTAACTTCCTGTTAACTCTTATTAATATAGAAGGGAGACTCCATTATCTGAGAAATAGGTGTGTTTCACCATAACAGCGATAGAACCCAATATGTCCTGCTATTTAACCCATAGCTGGAAGAAAAAGAAGTGATGGATTACAACCTTTACCAATCGGAATTAAAAATTAGACATCTCGGAAAATAGTTGGGAAGTATTATTATTATTTTTTTAATTAGTTCCGTTCTTTGCTTGACCAAACTTATAGTTTATCTCATCTGTAGATTTATTTTTAAATGTCATCTTTTCCATTACTGACAACGTTTTATTGTAGTTAAAAAAAAAAGGGTGACTAAAGATAACATCGCTAAATATCCTTGCTGATCATTTGCTATCGATTTTTATGGCTCAAGTAAGTTTTTTGTGGTGCAGTGGATATCGACTCGGAACGTGAAATCGGGGTGCCGAGTTCGAATTCCAGTTGAATTCCTTGCATTCACTTACGCACAAATACCCTTGGCTAATGTATTAATCCTTCTCTTCCCTCCAATTATTATTATAAAAGGACAGATTGGGTTCTATAGTCTTGGCAACCAGTCTACCGCAGAAAGCAATGGCAACCTATTGCGGGATAATCTTCTGCCCAGTCAGTCATGTCTCTTTCGAGACATGATCGCCCAAAGCGTGTATCACGCATGGCACTTAACTGACTGTTAAGGGGAAATGGTATTACATCATTTATTACTTTATTATATAAATCTTTAATAGTATTCTTCTTCTTCATGTGCCGTGTCCCTTCAGGACGTAAGCGATCATGGACATCCATTTGGCTCTGTCTCTTATTGCTCTCAGTAATTTTTCTCTTGGTATCTCTCCCAAGCCCCGATCAGTCAACCATTTAATCAGACCTAACAAGTACGTCTGCTTTCCCCTGTTTCTTCTTTCATTTATTCGAACTGTGAGTATCAAGTTCTCCATGCCCTCTTTCCTCATTATGTGTCCCAGGAACCTCATTTGTCTCTTCCTGATATTTATTATCAGTTTTCTCGTCGTTTGCATCCTTTCCAACACCTCATCGTTGCACACGTGCTCCGTCCTTGGTATCCTCAGCATCCTTCTGTAAAACCACATTTCTGCTGCCTAAAGCATCTCCTTCATCTTTGATGTGATCGTCTAGCATTTACTTCCGTACAGAAGGACAGATATCACGTAGCAATCCAGCACTCTTTTCTTTGTTTCTAATGAGATTTTCCTATCTTTCAGTACTCTGGTTAGCTTCTGAAATGCGTCTTTAGCCATGCCAATGCGTCTTTGGATCTCCGTGTCGCATTTTCCATCCTCTGTCAAAACATTTCCCAAGTATTTGAATTTATTTACTTGTTTTATTTTAGATTCTCCAACTTGCAGTTGGTGTATTGGTCTCTTTTTTTTTTTTTTTTGCTGATGACCATGCATTCAATTTTCTTGAGGTTTATGTTCAGTCCTTTCTTAACACTTTAGTACAAAGCTAATTTGTTTATTTATATCTTTTAATGATTCTCACGTTTGTTCAAAAGTAAAAGAAAAAAAAATACGAGAGATAGAGAGGTAGGGTGAAAAAAGAAAGTGTAACACAAAATGGGATTGGAGTGGGGTCAACTTAGATAAAGACAGCTGTTTACATTGAGGAGTTAAAACATGTTTTTGACCTATCTCATTAGGAACAAAGTAAACAGTGCTAGACTGCTATGTGATATCTGTCGTTCGATATGCCAAAAAATGTTTGACAATCTCTTCAAAGACGAAGTAGAGGCTTGAAACAATAGAAATGTGGTTCTACAGAAGGATGATGAGGATACCATGGACCGAGTACGTGAGCAACGTCAAGGTGTTGGAGATGATGAAAACAAGAAGAAAATGTATCTTTAACATAAATAATAAATTGCTAAGGTTTCTGCTAGACGTAATGAGGAAGGAGAGTTTGGAGAATGTAATACTCTCAGGACGGATAGGGGGAAGTGAGAGAGGGGAAAGCGGCTCGAGACATATTTGATGGGCTTGAGCAGGTTTTAGGAGTGGTACTAAGAGGAAAAATATTAGGAGCGAAAAGGGAGAAAGGGAAGTTTAAGTTCATGATCACTTAAGTTCTGAAGGGACACGGTACATAAGGAAGAATATATTGAGAAAAAATTCACTTCTAAACTACTAGTGACCAACAGTATTTACATTATTCGGACTATTGTTTTCATTTTTGTTGTCATTTGTACGACGTTTCGGCCGTTGTACGCTCCGGCCTTCATCAGGTACTAGGAATTTCGAACCGAACCCTTTATTACAAGAAGAAGGCCGGAGCGTACAACGACCGAAACGTCGTACAAACGGCAGCAAAGATGAGAACAATAGTCCGAATAATGTAAATATTATCTCATCTCAGAAATGTAGAGAATGACAACAAGTGAGCTTTTAATTTTTTTGTTTTAAATTTTTATTTGAGAATTTGTTACAGATTGAGAGGACCCTTACTGTGTTGCCTGTCCGAGAAAGAGGGGGAAAGAGGGAGGACGTAGAGAGACAAAAAACAGTGCGATACCGGTGGCGTCATCATAGATAAAATTAGTTTTTGTAGTGAAGAGAAAGTGTGACACTGAGATCCGAAGGTGAATTGGCATGGCCAAGGATGCATTCTAGAAGCTGAGTAGAGTATTGAGAGACAAGAAAATTTTGCTGGAAACAAAGAAGAGAGTACTGGATTGTTATGTGATGTCTGTCCTTCAATATAGCAACGAATGCTAGACAATCTTCTCAAACACGAAAGAAAAACTTAAAGCGATGTGGTTCTACAGAAAGATGCTGAGGATACTATAGACCAAGAATGTGAGCAACGATGAGGTCTTAGAGAAAATGGAAACGAAAAGGAAACTAATACTTCACATTAGGAAAAGACAGCTGAACTTCCTGAGACAACTAATAAGAAAGGATGGCTTAGAGAATCTGATATAGGACATACAGAAAGAAAGAGAGACGGGGGAAAGCAAAAACCACTGGCAATAAAGAGATGTGAAAGGCTATTATTGTCTACGTCCTGAAGAGACAGGGCAAATAGAAGAAGAAGAAGAAGAAGAAGAAGAAGAAGAAGAAGAAGAAGAAGAAGAAGAAGAAGAAGAAGAAGAAGAAGAAGAAGAAGTGAAAAGTTAATACATATTACCATTTGTTGAGGAGAATTCATTATTTTTATGAGAGGCTAAAACCCTTTTCTCATAACTATGTCAGAATGGTAATCGGTTGAAGACTAGAGTGTTCAGCATTTAAATCGGCTATTACCAAATTTGTTTACGTTTCCTATTTTTGGAATGGGAAAGTATTTCAGATGCACATAAAAACAAATAGAAAGTCCATGTCACAAGAAATACATTTTATTTACAAAAGCTAAATGTAGTAGAATATAGTAATCCTGACTGATGACTACACTTCTTCTTCTATGTGACCTGGCCCTTCAGGACGTAGGCGATCATGGCTTTCCACGTCTCCCTATCCCTGGTTGCTCTTAGCACACCTTCTCCTGTTACACCATGCAACCCTCGTTCCATCATCCATCTGATTAGGTCCTTCAAATATGTTACCCGTTGCTTTCCCCTGTCTCTCCTTCCCTGTATCTGGCCTGTTTGTATCAGGTTCTCCAAGCCCTCCTTCCTCACTGCATGTCCCAGGAACTTCAGAATGACTAAACTACAGAGATGAAAAAAACAGAAAAACATTCTGAAATCACACAATAAACCAAAGATGTAAAGATAGAAAAAAGGAAATCTGGTACAGATAGATAGATAGATAGATAGATAGATAGATAGATATGAACAGACTGACATAACTGGATAGAAAAATAGATAGATAGATAGATAGATAGATAGATAGAAACAGACTGACAGATAAACAGATTGATCTAAACAAACTGAGATAGATAGATAGATAGATAGATAGATAGATAGATAGATAGATGGGTTTTTTTTATCGTATCACCCCGAGCAAGGTTGTAACGCCACTGATGTGCAGGGGGCTACGTAATAGTGAAAAGATTGGAAAAGAGAAAGCCGGAAACCACATCCTAAACAGGGAACAAGGGATGAGACTCTTAACCTGTTCAATAGACGTGGGTGGAGTGTGAACCGGGCGATAGATAGATCTATCTACTCCAATTAAAGATTGTACGCCCAACGTGGGGCATGGACAGACTGAGATAGATAGATAGATAGATAGATAGATAGATAGATAGATAGATATGAAGAGACTTGAGTAAATGAATGGCCAAATGGTTTAAATCTTTTGAAATTAAAATGCTTGAAACGCAAAATAACTGTTTTTGAATTATTTGGTTGCGGAATTTTATAAATACCTATATATATGCATATATATATATATTTAGAATATATAATATAAATATTTCATAATGTTACTATATAGCTACTTTTGTAGTGATATGTTAACATATTTATGTTATAAATTCTAAATATTATTTGGTCAACTTTGTATGGGGCCCCTTTTTTAAGTATAGTGTTTTTGGAATACGGAATTTTATTCCATCCACCCGTCCCGTACCATATATCTATCTCTCTCTCTCTCTCTCTCTCTCTCTCTCTATATATATATATATATATATATATATATATATATATATTGATTGTTGATTGATTGATTGATTACTTAGTTTTTGGTCATAATAAGATTAGACCAGTGCACAATACAATTATATTGTAGAACTTTTGCGTATTTTCTATTTGTAAATGAGTTATTACGCGACCTAGGTTTCTACCATGAGTGGTGTCTTCAGGCGTTTAATATAAACTAATATTTTTTTTTATATATTTTTTACATATTTTTAACTGTATTTTTTAATTATCATAACTATATTTACAATTTAATACGAGTAGTTATATTTTAATTTGTATCAAAATATATGATTTACTATTTATTTTTATACCATAGATACATACCATTATCTTTAAAACTAAATTTAATGTTAAATTTCCATGTCAAGTTTTTCTAAGAAAGCAAATGAATTGCAATAGACGCTGGTGTCGATCTAAGACGTTAATTTTTTACTTCCTTTCTCTTTATACTGTTCGTTCTCCTTTTATTTTATTTCCCTTTTTCTTTTTCCTAATTCTTCTATATTTTTCTTTTTCTTTATTTTGTTTTTGAATGGGCAAGGAAATGTTCTTCGTAGAATACCGGTACAAATATTTATTCTCGTATGGGCACGTGAATGTCTGTATGTAATTTTTTTCTGGGTTATTTTGAATATTAACTGTTGTATCATTTGGGTCTGACGAGCAGCAGGTTTTTTTTTGTTTTGCTGCGAAATACGTATTACCCATGAATATCTAAATTTTATTACTCTGTTAAATAAAATAAATAATTTAACATTAAGTTTTTTTGAGTTCGTCTCTATTCTACTTTATATATATATATCTGCGGATGACAATATATATATATATATATATATATATATATATATATATATATATATACATTTTTAAATTCAAAACTTTTTATTAATATTCTTTCATATATATATATATATATGAAAGAATATTAATAAAAAGTTTTGAATTTAAAAATGTACTTTTTTTGGACAGTATTTGTTTATTTTCATAATAATAATAATAATAATAAAAATAAACAAATACTGTCCAAAAAAAGTACATTTTTAAATTCAAAACTTTTTATTAATATTCTTTCCTATACATATTAAGACAGTATACGCTAGAACCTATTACAAATAAGTAGTGAGTTCGATCCTCATTGGGTACCCCATACTTTCGTCATGTGCCACATCTAAGATACGCTTAGAAAATCCTTAGTCTACTTGACGTGGTGTAATACTTAATAAGCTCGTCTCGGTAGAATCGGCTGCAACTGAGTTGTGAGTTCGGTCCTCCCTGGGTTGCCCATACTTTATCCTTGTGTCACATCTAAGCATCGCTTACAAAAAGAACTACGTAGTTTGGCTCATGATCCGTTGGTTTAAACTGATTAAACGTAATCTGATTGATGCGTTGGTTTAAACTGCCTAAAATTTTGTGTAATAGCAACGTATTCACGAATATGATTCGGTAGTTCAATGCGCATGGACGTGTGCATTTTCCCGCTAATATCACTGTTTGTATTGAAGCACCCGCTATTTATTTATTTATTTATTTGCTAGCAGTATAGCCCGGCGTTGCTCGGGTGTAATGAAAGCTTTAAAACTAATCCATGATAATGGAGCTCAGACTCTTTGGACGTTGGCACGAAAGACTAAAAAGCAATAGTTGTTTCCAGTTAAAGCGAAACGTAGACTGAAAGGAAAATGAATGGATGTCAGTCAAATTTTGATTTCCTGGTATCGATATCAAATAAGTTTTTTCGTCGTAAGCTGAATTTTGAAGGATAAATAAGTCCTCTGAGTAAATGGTATCATGGCTGAGACTAAGAACTACGATTATACCTACGTAAAGCCAAACCCGAATCAAAAACTAAAATAAAAGGGCTGAAAAAAAAATACAGATATACAGACAGATAAACAGGCACGCACACAATCATCTTGCCTTTTATATATATATATATATATATATATTATCGATTTTCTGCACTATTGTAAGAACTGCAACCTTGAATCTTCTGAATATCGTTTCTTATGTCTTTGTCTATGACTGTATCAAATTTGATTAAAATCGGACAACTCCTTCTATAAACCGATTTTTTCGATTATCGATTATCAATATTTATTGGTGGTACCGCGACACAAAACCTCGCTTAGAACACTCGCAGAAGCTTATAGTACAACTGTGTAAATTTTCAAGAAAATCGGTTCAGCCGTTTCGGAGTCTATAGGTAACGGACACGGACACACGCAGACAAAGTTCCATTCATAAATAAGTTTAGATTAATAAGGCTATTATACAGAAGTCTGTTGGAAAAGAAAAGGAAGATTAGGTAGTTATATTGATAAAAATATATACAAATTTCAAAGAGTTTGAGAATTAGTGATTTAAAACGAGTTTTTAAAATTTCTGAAAATATTCGCACCTATATAATAGATAGATAGATAGATAGATAGATAGATAGATAGATATCAACTTCATCTACTGTGAAAAGTATAAAATCCGAAACAAGTTAAAAGCAAAGAAAACCCTGTAAAATATACACCGACTTAATAGATAGATAGTTAAATATATTTGAAGACAATGATAAATATCTACATATATAACACGCATACACACGCATACATTCAATTCCCTCTCTCTCTCTCTCTCTCGCTCTCTCTCTCTCTCTCTCTCTCTATATATATATATATATATATATATATATATATATATATAATCGGTGTGTTACCGTTAAACTTTTTGTAGGGTATGATGTTGGAATGTTTTCAATAAGATCATCCACCATCGAGAAATATACGTCATATTTACACAAGCGCAGGGACAATTGTAATAACATTATATATATATATATATATATATATATATATATATATATATATAGATAGATAGATAGATAGATAGATAGATAGATAGATAGATAGATATTGGATAAAGAAATAGGGTTATTCTAACGAGAGAAATTGGTATAGAATAAAAAGTGGGAGAAGCCGTGAACTTTTTTTTCTTAAGTGTATATTTATTGTTTTTGTTATTATACATGTTATGATACATAAAGTGTCCATAATGTTATTTGTGACCCTACACGTGTTTCAAGTCTAAAATGGACTCTCCTCAGTCGAATAAATTTGTGGTTTTACTTATCGAGTTCTTTTGTTTCTGATTTCCAACTTGTTTTTATATATATATATATATATATATATATATATATATATATAATTTGACATCAGTCATATCAGAACTACATATAATAACTAAGTTTTGCAGAGTGACAGATATGTAAATATTTTCCGAAAAAATCAATGTACAATTAACTTCATATGAAGAAAACACACACACAAAGAAATTGTATAAATGTAAATTTAGGACCTGATTTTGTTATGGCTAGATTGATGTCTGCTGGATTAAAGAGTGTAAATATAACTGGAAACATTAAAGGGTGTAACTATTAAAGGAAACATTAAAGCGTGTAACTATTACAGCTAACATTAAAGGGTGCAACTATTACAGATAACATTAAAGGATGCAACTATTACAAGAAACATTAGAGGGTGTAAGTATTGCAGAAAGCATTAAAGGTTGTAACTATTACAGGAAACATTAAAGGATATAACTATTACAGATAACATTAAAGGATGCAACTATTACAAGAAACATTAGCGGGTGTAACTATTGCAGAAAGCATTAAAGGGTGTAACTATTATAGGAAAAATTAAAAAGTGTAACTATTACAAGAAACATTAAAGGGTGTAACTATTACAGATAACATTAAAGGATGCAACTATTACAAGAAACATTAGCGGGTGTAACTATTGCAGAAAGCATTAAAGGGTGCAACTATTACAGGAAACATTAAAGGATGTAACTATTACAGATAACATTAAAGGATGCAACTCTTACAAGAAACATTAGCGGGTGTAACTATAGCAGAAAGCATTAAAGGGTGTAACTATTATAGGAAAAATTCAAAAGTGTAACTATTACAAGAAATATTAAAGGGTGTAACTATCGCAGAAAGCATTAAAGGATGCAGTTATTACAGGGTAAAATAAAAAGTGTAACTATTACAGGAATCATTAAAATTGTAACTATTACAAGAAGCATCAAAAGATGTAACTATTGCAGGAAACATTAAAGGTTGTAAAACTCACAGGAAACATTAAAGTATGTAACTATTACAAGAAACATTAAAGGGTGTAACTATTATAGGAAATATTAAAGGGTATAACTATAATAAGAAATATATTAGTTGCAACAGAGTTTGAATTTCGGTTAATCTTACTTATATACACTTTATACTTCTACCGATTCCGCTCTCGCCGAGTCGCATCGCCAACTACCCTTTCAAAATTACCTGTCACTTGCATGCCATGTCGTTTCAGACAAAACAGATTAAACGTGTGAGTACAGGAGCATCCCAGTTTGCCATCTTCTTCTATGTACCCTGTCCTTTCAGAACGTAGGCGATCATGGCTTTCCACGTCTCTCTTATCCCTGATGGCTCTTAGCGTGTTTTCTCCTGTAACACCACGCAACCCCCGTTCTGTCATCCACCTGCTCAAGCCCTTCAATTATGTTATCCACCGCTTTCCTCTGTCTCTTTTCCCCTCTATCTGGCCGGTCAGTATCAGGTTCTCCAAGCCCTCCTTCCTCATTGCAAATCCCAGGAACTTCAGTTGTCTCTTTTTGATGCTCATTATTAATTTTCTTTTCGTTGCCATTCTTTCCAAAAATTCATCGTTGCTCACATAATATCCGCAGCATCCATCTTTAGAACCACATGTCAGTTGCTTCAAGTTTTTCCTTCATTTTTGATTATATTTTCCAACATTTACTTCTATATTGAAGAACTGACATCACATAGCAACCCAGTACTCTCTTCTTTGTTTCTAGCGAAATTATCCTGTTTCTTACTACTTTACTCAACTTCTGGAACTCTTCCTTCGACATGCCAATTCGCCTTTGGATCTCTATGTCACACTTTCCGTCGCCTGTTAAAACACCTCCCAGCTATTTCAATTTTTGTACTTGCTTGTTTCTAGTATCCCCCACCTGTATTTGGAATTTTGGGTTGCTCTTTCTACTGATGACCAAGCATTCGGTTTTCTTGCCTTTTATTTGTAGTCCTTTTTTTTTTCACTCTCTTCAGCTATCTTTTGTAGGAGGTCTTGTAGTTTCCTTTCCGTGTCTGTAATCAGCACTCTATCATCTGCGTATCTTATGTTGTTCAAATTGTGGCCTCCGATTACAAATCCCGGCATAGCAACTAGGACCCTCAAAATATTCTCGCTGTACAACTTGAACAGATCCGTGAAAAGACATCCTTGTCTTACGCCCCTTTCTATCTTTATAAATCTGCTGAACTCGTTACCTGTCCGTATGCAGGCCGTTTGCTGCCAGTAGAGATTCTTGATTACTCTGATGTCTTTCCCAAAAATGTCGAAGCTGCTGAGCATCTCCATCAATTGTTTGTGTATTATTTTGTCGAATGCCTTCGCATAATCAATAAAACATAGGTACAAGTCCTTCTTTATTTGTATTGCCCTTTCGGAGAGCACCCTATCATTAAATATGGCGTTCCTTGTTCCAGTGTCTTTGACGAACACGAACTGTTTCTGTTCTATCTCTGGCCTGATTCTGCTTCTCGTTCTATTCATCAGGATTCGGAAGATCAGTTTTGTAATATGACTCATCAAGCTGATAGTTCGGTGTAGTTCGCACTCGTCTGCACCTGGCTTCTTCGGCAGTGCTATAAAAATCGACTTGCATAGGTCGTCTGGTATTATTCCACTATTATAAATTTCATTTATTATTTCTGTAGTTTTCTCTATGCCGAATTCTTCCAGGGCTATCAGCAGCTCTATTACAATGCAGTCTGGACCAGCTGCTTTGTTTCTGTTCAGTTTGGCCATTGCAGCTTCCACTTCGAAATTTAATATTTCTGGTCCGTCCTCATCTTTGTCTATTTTCGGTTGCTCTCTCCTGTCATGGAAAAGTTCTTTTATATATTCTTCCCGTCGCTGGAGTATTTCCTTTTTCTCCAAAATTATTGTTCCATCCTTGGATTTTATAGATCCTGTTGAAGAGCAAGTTTTTGTGCTGTCAGTTCACTTACATCTTTATCCATGTTTGCTTTATTGGTCCTGCTTAGTCTCTCTACCTCTGAGCATTTGTCATTGAGCCATTCCTCTTTAGCCTGTCTGCATTTGTTCTTTATATCGACCTTTTTTTTTTTTTGGCCTTCTTCTCTGAGTTAGTTTTTCACCACTTCTGTAGCCAGGTATTGAATTCACAACCCAGGTCACTAGACGAAACAATGCCTATATCCACTGAGCCATGTGAACTTGACAACAGTAACGAATAATGTTCACCGAATACTTCCAAGAGCTTTTAAAATGGGATCTAAAATATCTCTTATACACTAAGTCAGTGTTTTTAATAACCGTGCCACGCACTTTAGTGTGTTGCAACATATATATATGTGTGTGTGTGTGTGTGTGTGCGCGCGCGTGCGTGTGTGCGTGTGTGTGTGTGTGTGCGCGCGCGTGTGCGTGTGTGTGTGTGTGTGTGTGTGTGCGCGTGTGTGTGTGTGTGTGTGTGTGTGTGCGTGTGCGCACGTGTGAAAGTATTAGTGATATATCGTTGTATTATTTATATTATTTGAACTGTTATCCTTATCTTTATTGCCATATTCACGACGTTTTGGCCGTTGTACGTGTTGACCATGTCCGCCATGGTTTATGAATATAGAATAGAATACAGCGCAGTACGTAATCTGTTCAATGAAACAACGTCAAAGATTAACACTCACGAGTCAGACACTCTACTGAATCTGACTATATCACCAATACTCGGGAAAATATGGTCGCCTTTATACACGTCGCATTGAATATTTTGGGCCTTCTGATTGGTTAACTCTTCTATTAGTGAACTATAAAATGAGTTAGCTCACGGCTGGCTCACTAGCATACGTCACTTGCCTGACGACGCTATGACACTGTCAGCTCTCTGACTTCGGGTAGAGAGCACTCTCTGCTTCCGAGCAGAGAGCACAAACCCAGTCGTGGTTCCGCCGAAGGGTAGAACCACGACTCGGCAAAAATAGACAGACATTTTTTGGCCCGGCTATATGGCCGGGAATACCCACTATAAAATGACCATGTGTCACATCCGGCCTTGCGTGGGAAGGCTAGTAAATACAGTATACAAGTGTATCCTAAAATTCCAACAGTACGCTCCGGCCTTCTTCTCTAAGTTATTTCTTGACCACTTATGTAGCCAGGTTTTGAACTCACAACCCAGGTTACTAGTCTAAACAAAGATTATATCCACTGTGTCATGTGACCTTGATGACAACAATATATGAAATTTTGGGACTTATAAAGTTAATGTCTCAGTATCCATTTGTTTACCAGTGCTCATATTGAAATCTTTGAAGCTAATTATTTTCTCTAGCCTTCGTATTACTTGTTCCCACATTGTATTCCTTTCTATGCTAAGACGGCTTAGGAGATTTTTTTGGACTAGCATATGCTCCGATTCTTTGTTTACGTGGCATCCAATGGTGTTTTCTATCGATTATTTTAACTTCATCAAATAAGGAGCGGTAAAAAACACAACACTCCGAGCAGTGTCAGTCAATCAGTTAAAAGCCATACGTGATACACGCTTGGGTGATCATGTCTAGAAAGAGACATAACTGATTGGTCAAATTATCTCGCAATAGGTTGCCATGACTTTCTGCGGTAGACTGATTGCCAGTCAAGGCTATAAAATCCAATGTATCTTCTTATTTGACTCCTAGAGAGGGAAGAGATGTATTCACACTCCACCCACATCTATTGAACAGGTGAAGAGGCTCATCTCTTGTTTCCTGTCTAGGATGCGGTTTCCGGTTTTCTCTTTTCCAATCTTTTCACTCTTTTCCTTTTTTTTTTTTCAATTGGAGTAGGTAGACTAAACTATCGCCCGGTTCACACTCCACCCACATCTATTGAACAGGTGAAGAGGCTCATCCCTTGTTTCCTGTCTAGGATGCGGTTTCCGGTTTTCTCTTTTCCAATCTTTTCACTCTTTTCCTTTTTTTTTCTCAATTGGAGTAGGTAGACTAAACTATCGCCCGGTTCACACTCCACCCACATCTATTGAACAGGTGAAGAGGCTCATCCCTTGTTTCCTGTCTAGGATGCGGTTTCCGGTTTTCTCTTTTCCATTCTTTTTACCCTTACGTAGCCCCATGCGCATCAGTGGCGTTACCGCCTTGCTTGGGGTGATATGATTAAAAAAAAAAAAAGTATTAATTAATGGGGGATCAGTTTATTAATTCATAACAATAAAAAATAATCCCCCACTTTATGCCCAGTAGATGTCTTAATCATGTTTTCAACTATTATACTCAGTCAGTCAGTTAAGGGCCATACGTGATACACGCTTGGGTGATCATGGCTCTTTCGAGACATGACTGACTGGGCAGATTATCTCGCAGTAGATTGCCATTGCTGTCTGCGGTTGACTGGTTGCCAGCCAAGACTATATAACCCAATCTATCCTGTTATTTAACCTATAGCTAGAGGAAGAAGAGAGGATTAGTACCTTTTCCAAGGTTATTTGCGCGGAAGTGAATGCAAGGAATTCAACGAGAAATCGAACTCGGCTCCCCGATTTCTCGTTTTGAGCCGATATCCACTGTACCACAACGCACATCTGAACAGTGTAAATAATGTAAAATACTTCCTCTTCTCAGATGGATAAAAAAATAAAAAAAGCTTTATCAAGTTTATTGCAATTTTCTTTTTATTTATCAAATGTGAATTAGACTTTCAAGCCTTAAAAAACATTTATAATCAGACGATGCTTAACTGAAACTAAAGAAGAAATATGGGTCTGCTTAATATACATTGAACCAAGTACCGAAGAAATTATTCCATCGATAAAATATGAGTATCCATTAAAATCGGGATGAAATACTATTCGATATATATATATATATAAGCAGAATATAAATACTATATATCAGAAACAATTTTTGGGAAAATGCACATGACAAATTAAGAAGATTTTCGCGTGACGCGTTTCATCTGTTTATCGGTACAAGTTTTTACTTACACTGATGAGTCAACACATGAATGCAAACGAGAAACACTGGGAATTTTATATTTAAAAATAACACACACACACGCATGCACACATATATATATTTGTATATGTGTGCGTGTGTGTTAGTATGTGAGTGATTTTTTTTTAATCTAGCCAATTTCATTTATTCTAGATTCTTCTAGGGATTTCCTCACTTTTCTAATTAAACATCCCATATTGTAATAAAATAAAATCTACCAAGAATGGAGGAACGTTGTATGAAACTGGACGCAAATTTTCTATAGAAGATGCGATTAACGTCCTTACTACATATTTTCGTCTGAGTGAATTGTTTTCTTTTTTCACTAGAGTAGCATTGTTGCTATATATATATATATATATATTACAAAAATTAACGAAATTAGTTATAAATTGAAAAAAAACCAACAATTTGAAATGATGTGTTTTGAACATTATTTTTGATCGGTACTTTTACATAAGTAGATGTTCAGTTTATAATTAAACAGTATTTTATATTTATTTCTACCGGCCTGATTATTTACGATAAATTTTTGTTACGAAAATATTTGTCATTCCGCAAGATTCGAACCTGCCACCCCTATCCACATAAAGGAAACCGCCAAATGATCTGGCGCGTCTTAGACCTCTCGACCATGAATGACCAACAATCTAAAGAAAGTCAAATCAAGCCTTTATTGGTTTAGTCTGTATAGCTAGACTGTTGGTCATTCGTGGTCGAGAGGTCTAAGACGCGCCAGATCAATTGGTCGTTTCCCCTATGTGGATAGGGGTCGCAGGTTTGCAATTTATTTAATCTGACATATATATATATATATATATATATATATATATATATATATATATATATAATCAGTCTCGTTACGGTGAGCAACTAATGCATTTAAATATGTTGCTTTCTATTCTTTGTGGCAATCATTACACTTCGAGTTGACATAACTACTCATTCAAGATTTAGTTTTATTTTTTGTATTGTATTATTTAATGAATTTCATTCGCAGTCACTCTTTTATATATATATATATATATATATATATAGGAAAAACTACTGAAACGTTGTAAGTTTAAAAATGTAGTTTTGACAGTATTTATTTATTTCTATTATATATATATATATATATATATTATTAAGACAGTATAGATGGATAATCATTACGCTATATATATATATGTATGTATTGTTCTTTTGAAAATGTTCGTACAAATCGAAACGTAGACTCTAAAAATAATCATAAATAAGCTTTCAAATATGTCTCTCATTCTGTTCATATCTATCTATCTATTTCATTCTGTTCATATCTCTATCTATGGATCTATCTATTTAGCTCAGTCTATTCAGACCTATCTATTTATCTATCTATCTACCTATATATATATATATTAAGTATATCGATGCAGCAGATAATTTTCTAAGCATATATTTTTAAATATTCCAGACAATGAATGCCTGTTATGTTTAATTATGTTCTAAACATCGTATTTTGGCTTTAATTTCAGGTGAAAATAAAGACAAAGGTTTTCCAATATTTGGATATGTTTCATTATGCTTGTTCTAAAATTTCGGCTCACATAAGCCATCTCAGATGGCTCATATGAGCCGAACGGCTCAGGATTAAACATAATAGGCATTCTTTGTCTGTTATATATATATATATATATATATATATATATATATATATTTCACTTGTCAATCAGCCTTTACGTAACTTGGAGCATGTTGAAAACGGCCAGACATTGCAGCGATGTTGATTTCCGCAGATTGTTCCAAGAAGAGAAGTTAGCCATAGTATCATTTCAAGAACGAGAAAGATTATAAACTGAAAGTTCCAAAGTAATTTCTGGGTGTAAACATCTTAGAAAATATATTTTTTGATCATACCAACCTGGATGAAAATGTTTATAATTCTTGACGCTATCCTCTCTTATTTTAAACTTCTACTTATGCATTTTGAAAGTTCTAGTGAGGCATTCGAAAAAACTTTGTAAAATCAGTTAATGTAAAATGCCTGAAAATAGCGAAACGTTGAAACCAAGGTTGCATAATCGGCTGAATTCTAAGGAAAAATATTTAAAAGCTCTAGATTATATACGTATTAAGCACTTTTTAATAATATGTTTACTGGTCTAATTTAATTATGACCAATAACTGGCTAATATATATATATATATATATATATATATATATATATATATACAAACAGAAAGTGATATGTACGTAAAATCAACGATGAGATCCTATAATATTGATATTAATTAATCTTCTTTCATGTCTTCTTTGTTTCTTACCCCCATCTCTCCTTTAACTCTTTCCCTGTATCCCCCTTTTTTCCCTCCTTTCCCATTTCTCTTTCTTCAGCATCCATTTCTGTGACCCGCTTAATTTTCATTTCTTAATACATATGTAATCTTTAAAAGTCCTTTACGCAATCTCTCTGTTTTCCACTTTCTTTCCTATCCTCGGAAACAATGTCTAGACCAGGGGTTTTTGAACTGTGGTCCGCAGACCACAGGGGGTCCGCAAGTATAAGATAGGGGGTCCGTGGATTAAATCATCACGTGAAATTCCAAGTGATTTTAATTTAATTTTTTTACATTTCGCATCAAAATGCAGTATTAATTTATTTTATTTGAACACTTATGACTAAAGTAAGCTTAAAACCAGTTTTTACTACGTTAATGCAAAACTATAAGCTATTTTTAGTAAAAATTTATGTATAAATTTCATAAGCGTTTATAGTGAAAATATAAAGAGGTCAGTAAGTCAAAAAGTTTGAAAGCCCCTGGTCTAGACGGTCATCTTATAACATAATCTACTCTTTCTTTTAACTCTCCTTACTATTGTTCATTTTTGTTTCTTTTCTTTCTTTTTCTTTTCATGTGAACTGCCGGTGTATGAATTTCATTTTAAGTGACCTTCCGGTGGATGAATATTTTCATGAATTTACCATAATAAAGATTTTCGTAGCTGACGAAAAGATAATCACACGCAGAAATGTGGTTTTAGAAGTTTTATTTGAATAGATAGATAGATAGATAGATAGATAGATAGATAGATAGATAGATAGATAGATAATGAACACATTGAGATAGATAGATAGATAGATAGATAGATAGATAGATAGATAGATAGATAGATAGATAGATATGAAAAGATTGAGATAGATAGATAGATAGATAGATATGAACAGAGTGAGATAGATAGATAGATAGATAGATAGATAGATAGATATGAAAATATTGAGATAGATAGATAGATAGATAGATAGATAGATAGATAGATAGATATGAACACAGTGAGATAGATAGATAGATAGATAGATAGATAGATAGATGAGATATGAAAAGATTGAGATAGATAGATAGATAGATAGACAGATAGATAGATAGATATGAACAGAGTGAGATAGATAGATAGATAGATAGATAGATAGATAGATAGATATGAACAGAGTGAGATAGATAGATAGATAGATAGATAGATAGATATGAACAGAGTGAGATAGATAGATAGATAGATAGATAGATAGATATGAAAAGATTGAGATAGATAGATAGATAGACAGATAGATAGATAGATAGATATGAACAGAGTGAGATAGATAGATAGATAGATAGATAGATAGATAGATAGATAGATAGATAGATAGATTTAATTTTTTTACATTTCGCATCAACATGCAGTATTAATTTATTTTATTTGAACACTTATGACTAAAGTAAGCTTAAAACCAGTTTTTACTACGTTAATGCAAAACTATAAGCTATTTTTAGTAAAAATTTATGTATAAATTTCATAAGCGTTTATAGTGAAAATATAAAGAGGTCAGTAAGTCAAAAAGTTTGAAAGCCCCTGGTCTAGACGACCATCTTATAACATAATCTACTCTTTCTTTTAACTCTCCTTACTATTGTTCATTTTTGTTTCTTTTCTTTCTTTTTCTTTTCATGTGAACTGCCGGTGTATGAATTTCATTTTAAGTGACCTTCCGGTGGATGAATATTTTCATGAATTTACCATAATAAAGATTTTCGTAGCTGACGAAAAGATAATCCCACGCAGAAATGTGGTTTTAGAAGTTTTATTTGAATAGATAGATAGAGAGATAGATAGATAGATAGATAGATAGATAGATAGATAGATAGATAGATAATGAACACATTGAGATAGATAGATAGATAGATAGATAGATAGATAGATAGATAGATAGATAGATATGAAAAGATTGAGATAGATAGATAGATAGATAGATAGATAGATAGATATGAACAGAGTGAGATAGATAGATAGATAGATAGATAGATAGATAGATATGAAAAGATTGAAAAGATTGAGATAGATAGATAGATAGATAGATAGATAGATATGAACACAGTGAGATAGATAGATAGATAGATAGATAGATAGATAGATATGAAAAGATTAGATAGATAGATAGATAGATAGATAGATAGATAGATAGATAGACAGATAGATAGATAGATATGAACAGAGTGAGATAGATAGATAGATAGATAGATAGATAGATAGATATGAACAGAATGAGAGATAGATAGATAGATAGATAGATAGATAGATAGATAGATAGATAGATAGATAGATAGATAGATAGATAGATACCCCTTTGTGCAAATTAATTGCAACAAAAGCTTCTGGTTTCTTTTTCTTTTACCATAAGATTAGTTTTCGACCCACTGAAGTTACTGAGTGTAATCGATCTCTATTTTTACATCAGCATAGGTCATTTGCAGTGGTGTTCAGTAATATGAATCTTTTTCAAGGTGCATGATGAAATTTGATTGGCCTTGAAAAATATTGCGTAATCCGTGATTGCGTCAAATTTTTCTCACGCCAGACACTATTGTATCAACTGTCGATTAGTTTTTTGCGGTACACGTTACTCCAAGGAAGCGTACGAAAATTGTAACACTGCAGAAAAATACTAGCAAGCATTACAGAGAGATCGCGGATATTGTTGATGTTAGCCTTTCAACTGTGAGTCGTATGCTAAAAGCGAAGGAATTTTATTTAAGTATGATTTTTAACCGTACGAAAGAAAAACGACACATCATAGTGAAACATTTATACGGGGGTGTGGCCGAGTGGTAGAATGTTTGCTGTTTTTGACCATGAAGCCCGGGTTCGAATCTCACTATGGTCGATTTGACTTCTTTGAGGCAACTTCTTGATGTATTTGGTCTGGATGAGGCCATCCCAGAGAGTGCCTGAAAATTATACCACAGGTTACCCCTAGTTTTGTGGAAAAAATTGGGTAGACCGCTCTCTTTGAGAGGTCGTCGATAATTGTGCTATCGTGAAGTCGAAAGTGATCGGGCTGGCTTTGTTCAGATTAATCATGCTGGAAACTCAGCATAGTTGCAGTATAAACCACAGGTGGGCTCTGTGGATGTTGAACAAACACAAGTGTGTCTGAGCAAACGCCTGCAATGAGGATTAGCTAGTCGATCATATATGTATAAATAGAATTTGAAAGAATTAAATTGCAAATGCATAAAATCAAATTTGGATAGAAAACTCTTGAGATAAAAACAAATAGGAAACGTTTATTAATCGAACATATTTCACTTTCGTTTAAGCATCGTCAGAGTATGAAAGAGACAGAAGTAATGGTATTTTAAATTTTTTTGGTTCGGTTTTCATTGATCAGTCATGTATCATGTGTATTATAAATATAGATAATTATTTATACATGCGAGTTTGTAGGATCTCTACTTTTTTATGCAGGCATCGAATGATAATGTGCATTCACAATTGTGTACGTGTATATATCTAGTAGGAGAAACCATGATGTTTTCATATTTGTGTAGCCTCATTCTCATTGTTCAGTCGGTGATGCCTAGGAGACAGCAAGTCTATTGGTTTTATCAGGTGTTGATATGGTAATGTTTGTATGTATATACTATCTGTATCATATATATATAAAATTCACTAATGTAATATAGGATGTGTGTTGTGGTGATAGAATAGGGCAACACGCGTTTGGGAGGAGGGTTAAAATTTGAAGTGTTCTAACAGAAGACCGAAAGTCCGACACAGAGATCCAAAGGCGAATTGGCATGGCGAAGGATGCGTGCCAGAAGCTGAGTAATGTATTAAGAAACAGGACAATTTCACTAGAAATAAAGAAGAGAGTACTGGATTGCTATGTGATGTCGGTTCTTCACTATGGCAGTGAATGTTGGACAATATCTTCGAAGATGAAGGAAAAACTTGAAGGAGCTGAAATGTGATTTTATAGATGGATACTACGGATATTATGGACCGAGCATGTCAATAATGATGAGGTGTTGGAAAGAATGGCAACTAAAAGAAAATTTATAGTGAGCATCAGGAAGAGACAACTAATGTTCCTGGGACATGCAATGAGAAAGGAGAGCTAGGAGAACCTGATACTAACATTCCAGATAGAGGGAAAAAGAGACAGAGGAAAGCAGTGGATAACGTATTTGAAGGGCTTCAGCAGGTGGATGACAGAACGAGGCTTGCGAGATGTTACAGAAGAAAGCGTGCTAAGAGCCACCAGAGACAGGGAGACATGGAAGGCCATGATCGCCTACGTCCTGAAAGAACAAGGCACATAAAAGAAAAAGTTGTAGAAAAAGTTGTAGTGCAATAGATATCGGATTGGAAATAGAAATCGGAAAGCAGAGTACGAATTCCAGTTGAGTTCATTGCATTCACTTACACGTAAATACCCTTGGTAAAAGTATGAATCCAACTTTTCTCCCTCCAGCTATGTGTTGAATAACAGGTCAGATTGGGTTCCTGGAGAATTGTGTTGCATTTATTTTCTTTATAATTATATCCTTGATTGTCCTGGGGTTGGTCATAACGATCCTAGTATTAAAGATAATTAATTTATTTTCGGGTTTGGTAGAAAGTGTGATGGAGAGTAAAATTATAAATTTTGAGTTATTTTTGTTAGAAGTATTATTTACATGCATATCTATATATTTTACAAGGTACGTTCTATTATCCACACACACACACACACACACACACACACACATATATATATATATATATATATATATATATATATATGGATAGAATAAGTAAAGAACAACTAGGACAAAAGTGTATTTTATCTAACGCGTTTCATTTTATTAAAAGGTCTTGGGTACAACGGTAAACTGCATCCGGCAGCAAGACCACTGACTGGGAGATTGTGGGGAGCATGGAACCACCTCTTAATTGCTGTTGTTCCCAGGTACACCCTAACCCAAAGTGGTAGCCTCTGTTAAGGTCCTAACTATGGGCAAATAGTTAACCCCCAAACTGGGGTTAAAACACTATGAAATATAAAAATAGACTTTACAGAAAAATATACATTTTTAAAGGAAAAATATTACCAACAAAACATTTTTGAAAGAATAAATTATTACCATAACACATTTTAAAAGAAAAAAAATTATTACCAGCAATACATTTTTGAATACAAAATTGGAAGATGTCTTTAGTTTTATAAAATAAAAATAAAGTTTTCATCATAATCTGATTAAATCAACCTATTCACTATAACCAAACATTAAAAAATACCTTAAAACCCCACCTTTTTGGCATTAAGTAACCCACAGAAGTTGATATGCTGTTAAGTAAAATACAAACTCAAAACTCAAACTCATTTTATTAAGCTTTTTAGAGATTTGTTAATAAGACAATGATTTTAAATTCTTAAAGATTTAAAAAAATAAAAACAAAGAAACTGGCTTGATGTTGATTAAGGTTTGATTTCATTGATCAGATACGTGTCAAGTGTAACAAAGCAATAGATGATCATTTTTAGAAGTAGGGAAATCTAGGCTTGTTTTTATATATGTGTGCCATGTGCAATAAAAGCAATTGATGTTAATTTTAAATGTAAGCGTGTATAAATGTCTGTTTAAATGTATGTCCACGAAAATAAAGCATGTGTCAAGCGTACTTAAAATATAAAAGAATTTATAAATAATATGTATGAGAAAGATCGTGGGTAGTTAAATGCATGAAAGTGTGTTTATATGCCGTGAACGTTAATATGAGTGTGAATGACAAAGGAATTTATGCGTACTAATCTCCATCAGCTAAATGCAACAAATTACTCAAGGACAACATATCTAAGACATACAAAAAACTCACCAAAATCACAGAACACAGTATCAATAAGGAAGATAAAACAAATGCCCAAAAATTAAACTAAGACGACCGGTTAAATTGTATCTCTAAAAGCGCAAGCATTTTTCACATACAAAAAATAAAAGGATAATTTCAAAACAAATCCGACATGCAAACTCTTGAACCTTACCAAAAAAAAAAAAGAAGAAATATCTATCTATCTATCTATCTATCTATCTATCTATCTATCTATCTATCTGTACCATTTTCCTCGTGTCTGTATACACCAGATCTATCTATCTATCTATCTATCTATCTATCTATCTATCTATCTATCTATATAGATAGATAGTTAGATAGATAGATAGATAGATAGATAGATAGATAGATATCTCTCTAGATAGATAGATAGATAGATAGATAGATAGATAGATAGATAGATAGATAGATATATAGATAGATAGATTGCATACTTCTCTAGGGAATTATATGTGGATGTATAAAATAAAAGACGCACACGCACGCACACACACACACGCACACACACACACACACACATATATATATATATATATATATATATATATATATATATATAAACACGCATGCATATATATAGACGCACATATGTGTATGTATATATGTATGTATGTATATTAACATCGTAGCCCGGCGTTGCCCGTGCAACTCAGAACATTTTAGTAGTAGGAGAAGATGCCAATGAGAGGAGTATGGAAATCATTTATTGATATTTGGAAAGGAGAGCTGAGGCTGTTAGTAACCATTTTCAGTATTAAGAAGAAGGCATTGAATGCATGTTGCTGCAGTATTCGAACGGAGTATGAAGTGTGGTTTTAGTGCCAGTCATACTTTTGTCTCCT
The DNA here is from genome assembly GCA_037127315.1 of Ascarosepion bandense. NCBI lineage: Eukaryota > Metazoa > Mollusca > Cephalopoda > Sepiida > Sepiidae > Ascarosepion > Ascarosepion bandense. The sequence goes on from JBBBDQ010000516.1 coordinate 5,203,434, forward strand.
TCTAAATTAGAAATATAAAAACTATTACGCTCTCTGTTCAGAAATTTTCGAAGAATATTTAAAATGTAGACATTTAATTTTAGAGGAAAAAGTTACATTATTGCCACATGAATTACAGACAGTTGATTTCCTTCATAAAATGTTTAGCCAAAAAAATAAAAAGCTTTATCTTTCTTAATTTTATGTTCTGATGTATGAAATATTAAATCTGAAAAAAAAAATACATTTTTACATGTTTTGTTTTGTTTGAAAAAACATTTTTTAAAAAGTATTTCTTTGTTTCAAGATTACGGGGAAAAATATTCACATTATTTTGTTGAACAAATGAATTTTTTAAATGACAGAATGAAATTTAATATAAAGGTTAATTTTTTTTTTAATAAAAAAATATTTTAGTCGCGTTTGACACGTGTGATTTGATTTCTGTGACGTAATTCAGCAACCATCTTAGATTTTAGATGTTTTACGGAGCAAATGTAAACAATCGGCTCCACTGGCCAAATAGTGCTAAAGGGAAAATTGCTGAACTTAAACTCAAAAAGTATGTGTCAACCTGGCTTCCCTGTAGATATGTGTCCCTAGAAAGTTTGAATGGCGTAGCTTAAAAAATGTAGGCGTGCATAGGTAGCAGTCACACACAGACTCACAGATAGCCTTTTATATATATATATATATATATATATATATATATATATATATGTGTGTGTGTGTGTGTGTATACATGCATAAATGCCGATGATTTCTTTCAGTAATATTATTCTGAACGGTATGTTATATATATATATATATATATATATATATATATATATATAGATAGATAGATAGATAGATAGATAGATATAGTTATTTATATAGATATTGATATATATATATATTTATCTAAAGATAGATAGATAGATAGATAGATAGATAGATAGATAGATAGATAGATACCCCTATACCAGATTAGATGTAGATGGTTAAAATTAAAAATGCACAAACATATATATACCAATATGGAAAGTTACATACACAGGCACATATATATTAATGCACATACGTATATACAAATATATATATATATATATATATATATATATATATATATATATATACATGTGTGTGTGTGTGTGTGTGTGTGTGTGTGTGTCTATTTAACGTTTGTATATATATACATACACAGAGTCTAATAAATTCTCATTATTAAGTATTTTATTATTAAGGAATTTATATTTATACTATATTTATTACCAAATAATGTCTTACTCTTATTATTAAATAATTATTGGATTCTATATAAGAGCCTTCAGAATTTGTTGCCCTCAATATTTACTTGAAAAAGAGAAATACATTGAAAATATTTATAAGCTTTTCCAATATTTTATTACAAATTCTATATAAAACAAAAGAAAAAAATGGGGGAGTGGACCATTCTCACCAATCCACCGAATGCAATTACATTATTTTACCCAACAACACCATCACAACTATAATTGAGAAAGATTTATCGAAGCTTAGCATAAAATTGTATAAGGTCCAAAAGCCACTCAAGTTAGAGGTTTCGCAGTAAGAGGCGAGATATTTGTCTATACTTCTGAGCTGAAGTAGTATATACAATATTTACACTATTCGTACTGTTCTTATTTTTATTGCCATGTTTACGACGTTTCGGCTGTTGTACCCTCTGACTTTTTTCAAGTGCTAAGAATTTCGAACCGAATACTTTATTTCGATCGCTAGGGTATAACGTTCTCATTTTTCAAGGACAAATGGCCGCGAGAATATACGCACTGGTTAGTTCCAGTGACTTGATCCAATGAGTTGTGAGTTCAATACCTTATAACAGCAGTAGTGAACAAATAACTAAGAGACTTAATTTAAAGGGAGATAACTAACTAACATCCGGAAGTGGCGTCGCACATGGAATAAAAATGAAATAATCCGAGTGGTAAAAATAGGGTCCGGTTTGAAATTCTTATCACCTGAAGAAGGCTAGAGCGTACCACGACCGAAACGTTGTAAATATGATAATAAAGATGAGTGCAATAGTCTGAACAGTTAAATAATGCAGTTACATCAACTTCTAAAAAACTTAATACAAAACAAAATTATAAGTTAACTTTTAATGGGAGAATTCACTCTGTAACCTATAGTAATTGCCACAAGGAATACATAGGAATTGAGGGTCACCTTTAACAAATTCGCGCCATTAGCACTTTCTTCTGTTCTGATTTACTTACACCTCCAAGTAACTGTGGCACAGCCAAACGGCAATAATGAATGGAGTAGGATTTTGTGAAACTAGAAGTTTCTAGTCCTGAACCTTGGCGTTGGTGGCGAATTTCATCATCAACGCCTTCACCATGATAAATCGATCAGCAAAGAAAAAAATTAAATCCTAGGATACAAGACAAAGCAAAAAACGAGTTCTGGAATCTTAACTTCGTCAAATCGATACATAATAAATGTAGACATTCCTTCACACATTCATACACTTGAACAGTCGCATACGACATTTTGAAGAAACTAAATAAACGTTAAACTATCGCCCGGTTCACACTCCACCCACGTCTATTGAACAGGTGAAGAGGCTCATCCTTTGTTCCCTGTTTAGGATGTGGTTTCCGGCTTTTTCTTTTCCAATCTTTTCCCTCCTTTTTCCTTTTTTTTTTCTCAATTGGAATAGATAGACTAAACTATCGCCCGGTTCACACTCCACCCACGTTTATTGAACAGGTGAAGAGGCTCATCCCTTGTTCCCTGTTTAGGATGTGGTTCCAATCTTTTCCCTCCTTTTTCCTTTTTTTTTTCTCAATTGGAGTAGATAGACTAAACTATCGCCCGGTTCACACTCCACCCACGTTTATTGAACAGGTGAAGAGTCTCACCCCTTGTTCCCTGTTTAGGATGTGGTTTCCGGCTTTCTCTTTTCCAATCTTTTCCCTCCTTTTTCCTTTTTTTTTTTCTCAATTGGAGTAGATAGACTAAACTATCGTCCGGTTCACACTCCACCCACGTTTATTGAACAGGTGAAGAGGCTCATCCCTTGTTCCCTGTTTAGGATGTGGTTTCCGGCTTTCTCTTTTCCAATCTTTTTACTCTTACGTAGCCCCCTGCGCATCAGTGGCGTTACCGCCTTGCTTGGGGTGATATGATTAAAAAAAAAAAAAAAAGAATTTTTTTTTTTAAATTCAAGGGAAGTAATAATGTAAACAACATGCACACGTGAAGATACGTGATCACGCGTGAAGATACGTGATCACGCGTGAAGATACGTGATCACGTAGATGCGTGAATTATCGATAATATGGAATACTTGGGTTTGCTAAATAGTAACCTTTCCTGCTACAAGGCAATTTTTAATGTTTAAACTGTAATTTTGACCCTGATGATGAACGATGACGTTCGAAATACTGGGATAACTTCTGGACAATTTTTACATAAATATAATTCGGAAATAAAAAGCCTCATTAGAAAATATGAGAAAATACAAAAGAAAATATGCAAGACTAAGTTGTCTCTATCGTTTAACACAACGTGTTTAAAATACACACAACAGTCTTTATTAAAGTACGGATGATATAAGTATATGCCACTCACACATACACACACAGATGCACACACACACACACACAGATGCACACACACACACACACACACACACACACACACACACACATACATATATGTGTAAATTAAAGAACAAATACAGATCAACTATGGATAGGAGTCTGGCAGCATTATAAGATTGCATATTTTTAGGGTGTGAGACAAAATTCAAGCATGATGAGACAATTTTCGGACACTCTTGTGTTCTTAGCGAAAAAAAAGTCTAATAATATAGAATAATAATAATTATTATTGTTATTATTTTCATTATTGTTGTTGTTGTCGTTCTTGGGTATATCATATAATAACTCATGCAATAATGTATCATATAACGTATAATTATTTAATTTTAGGTATAGATTTAGACCAATTTCCTAGCGTCATTTTCATACACGAGTTTCTTCTTCTTCTTCTTCTTCTTCTTCTTCTTATTATTATTATTATTATTATTATTATTATTATTATTATTATTGTCACTCGAATTCAAAAATATAATTATTTCACACTGCGTGTTTTCATTGGTTGAAATTTTGGTAAATATCTCTGAACCCAAGACCCTACGAGAATTTCGGGTGTCAGCTGTCGTTCGGATACTGGGAAAGGGTATTATTGGGGTAGGGATTTTACTGCATTTTTTTTAGGGTGGGGTCATTATTGTGGCAGATGCTCCTTCGTTAAACAAAGAATATATTTTCTTTTTAGGAGAAAAGAGCTTCTTTTTTTATATGAATTGTTCAGCTTTCTGGCAATAATGGCATAAAACTGAATTAAATCTATCCTATCACAAGCAGATTTCAACACCCGGGGTGGTATACATACAGTTGAATGGTAGACTGATAGACATACATGCAAAAAGCGGACACATATTTGGGAAACGAATCGTAAGAAAAATAAAAACGCGGTTTTATAAGGAAAAACTTAAGATTTACAATTTAAAAAATATTCAAGTTTATTTATTTTGTAAATTTTAAATCATAAGATTTTATTCTCTTTGTGTACCATATCCTTTCAGGATGTAAGCGATCATGGATCTCCACAATTTTCCTCCTTTGTAGCTTCTATAAATATTTACCTTTTCCCCACACCCTCTCTCTCCGTGATTTCGCGTTCATTTAAACCATTTTTGGTAGTTTACGCATATCCTTAATTTCTTCAAATTCTCTTTCTACGTTATGTGCTGGAAGTGCTGGTGGTGTAATGGATAATGGCTCCAACTAAAAAATCGTGATATTTGGTACATTCCTATATCAGTCAATAAGTTAAGTGACATACGTGATATATGCTTCAGCGATCATGTCTCGAAAGAAACATGACTGAGTGAGCAGATGATTTTCCCGCAGTAGGTTGCCATTACTTTCTGTGTTAAACTGGTTGCTAACCGAGGCTATAGAATCAAATTCGTCCTGCTATATAAAGCATAACTGAAAGCAGAGGAGATGTATTAATACCTTTACCAGGGTTATTTGCGCGTAAGTGAATGCAACGAATTCATCTAGAAATTCGAACTTGGCTTTCCAATTTCTCATTCTGAGCCGATATATATTGCACCACAACGCACACATCCTATATTACTGTTATGTCGCCAAGTATAAATGAATAACTCAACAACAGAATCAGAATATAAGTTGTAATCCGCGGAAAGACGGTTAGTATGTACAGAAGTGATTAGTAATATTTACAATAGAAAGATACAAGAGTCCAATCCGTCGTAAGACGTGTGTATACGTGATTACTTCCGGTACGCCACCGGAAGTGTGACTAACTCTTCACTGACTCGCACTGACTCTTCAGTAACTCATTAGAGACTCTCAAGTGACTCTCTACGACTCATTATTTAGTCGTCCCTCCCAGTAAGGGCAACATATGACACATGGTCAGTTTATATCTGGGCTTTCCGGGCTATATGGCCCGGCCAAAAAATGTCTGTCTATTATTCCCCAGTCGTGCTTCTACCCTTCGGCGGAACCACGACTGGGCTAATGCTCTCTGCTAGGAAGCAGAGAGCGCCCTCTACCCGAAGGCAGAGTGCTGACAGTGACGTAGAGTCGTCAGTCTAGTGACTCTCTACGACTGTATTTACTAGCCTTCCCACGCAAGGCTGGATGTGACACATGGTCATTTTATTGTGGGTATTCCCGGCCATATAGCCGGGCCAAAAAATGTCTGTCTATTTTTGCCGAGTCGTGGTTCTACCCTTCGGCGGAACCACGACTGGGCTAATGCTCTCTGCTCGGAAGCAGAGAGCGCCCTCTACCCGAAGGCAGAGTGCTGACTGTCGTAGAGTCGTCAGTCTAGCGACTCTCTACGACGGTATTTACCAGCCTTCCCACGCATGGCTAGATGTGACACATGGTCATTTTATAGTGGGTATTCCCGGCCATATAGCCGAGCCAAAAAATGTCTGTCTATTTTTGCCGAGTCGTGGTTCTACCCTTCGGCGGAACCACAACTGGGTTATTGCTCTCTGCTCGGAAGCAGAGAGCGCCCTCTACCCGAAGGCAGAGTGCTGACAGTGTCGTAGAGTCGTCAGTCTAGTGACTCTCGACGACTCCCTTGTAGAGAATCCACCATTGCTATATATAGCAATCGGAACAGTCCATTTATAGTCAAATAGGAGCGGCGCCCTAACAATTACATTAATGAATTTTATTGAATGCATGGTCATATGCAAAAAAAGCAAACCAAAATGCCAAATACAGGTGGGGGATACTAAAATCAATCAAATACAAAAACATAAATACCTAGGAAGTGTCTTAACAGGAGATGAAAAGTGCGACACAAGATCCGAAGGCGAATTGGCACGGCGAAAGACGCATTCTAGAAGCTGAGTAAAGTACCAAGACACAGGAAAATTTCACTAGAAACAATGAGTGCTAGATTGCTATGTGATGTCAGTTCTTCAATATGGCAATGAATGCTGGACAATATCATCGAAGACATGGAAAAAACTTGAAGCAGCGGAAATGTGGTTCTACAGATGGATGCTGCGGATATCATGGACCGAGCATGCGAGCAATGATGAGGTGTTGGAAAGAATGGCAACGAAAAGGAAATTAATAGTGAGCATCAGGAAGAGACAACTGAAGTTACTGGGACATGCAATGAGAAAGGAGGGCTTGGAGAACTTGATACGGACAGGCCAGATAGGTGGAAAAAGAGACAGAGGAAGGCAGCGGACATATCTGAGGGGCCTGATCAGGTGGATGACAGAACCGGGGTTGCGAAGTGTAACAGGAGAAAGCATACTAAGGGCCACCAGAAATAGGGAGACGTAGAGGACCGTGATCGCCTGCGTCCTGAAGGGACAGGGCACATAGAAGAAGAAGAACAAGAACAAGAACAAGAATTTTATTGGATACATTCTTAAAGAATCTAATTTATCTATATATAATACAGACAGGATGTACATACAAATATTACCATAGCAACACGTGAAAAAAATCAATAAACTTCATTTCTCGTTTCGATCCGATATAAACGGCACGGCAACGCACATCTCCGTTCCCATATAGTACCTCATATACTATAGTATCTCATAAACTAAGGGTATTTACGCGTATCTTTCTTCTATGTGCCTTGTCCTTTCAGGAGGTAGGCGATTATGGATTTCCACGTCCCCCTATACTCGTGGCTCTTAGTCAGTTTTCTCCTGTTACACCACGCAACCCCCCCCCGTTCTGTCATCCACCTGCTCAGGCCCTTCAAATATGTTATCCACTGCTTTCCTCTGCCTATTTTTCCCTCTATCTGGCCGGTCAGTATCAGGTTCTCCAAGCCCCTCCTTCCTCATTGCATGTCCCAGGAACTTCATTGCCTCTACCTGATGCTCACTATTAATTTCCTTTTCGTTGTCATTCTTTCCAACACCTCATCATTGTTGATATGCTCGGTCCATGATATCCACAGCATTCTTCTTTAGAACAACATTTCAGTTGCTTCAAGTATTTTCTTCATCTTCGATAATATTGTTCAGCATTTACTGCTGTATTGAAGAACTGACATCACATAGCAATCTAGCACTCTCTTCTTTGTTTCTAGTGAAATTTTCCCGTGTCTTAGTACTTTGCTCAGCTTCTAGAACGGGTTATTCGTCATGCCAATTCGCTTTCGCATCTCTGTGTCGCACTTTCCGTCTCCTGATAGAACGCTTCCTAGGTATTTCAATTTTTGTACTTGTTTGATTCTAGTATCCCCCACCTGTATTTGGCATTTTGGTTTGTTCTTTTTGCTGATGGCCATACATTCAGTTTTCTTGCCTTTTATTTGTAGTCATTTTTTGTCACTCTCTTCAGCTACCTACTGTAGGAGGCCTTGTATTTTCCTTTCCGTGTCTGCAATCAGCACTCTGTCATATGCGTATCTTAAGCTGTTTAAACTGTGGCCTCTGATTACAAATCATGGCATAGCATCTAGGGTCCTTAAAATATTCTCGCTGTACAAGTTGAACAGATCCGGTGAAAAGACACACCATTGTCTTACGCCTCTTTCTATCTTCGTAAATATGCTGAATCAGTTACTTGTCCGTATGCAAACAGTTTGCTGCCAGATTTAAAGATTCTTAATTATTCTGATGTCTTTCCCAAAAATGTCAAAGCTGTTGAGCATCTCCATCAATTTTTTGTAGCGTATTTTGTCAAATGCTTTCGCATAATCAGTAAAACATAGGTACAAGTCCTTCTTCATTTGTATTGCCCCTTCGGAGAGCATCTTAATCATAAATATGGCGTTAACTTGTTCCAGTGTCTTTGACGAACCATCACTGTTCGTGTTCTATCTCTGGCCTGATTCTGCTTCTCGCTCTATTCATCAAGCTGATAGATCGGTGTAGTTCGCACTCGTCTGCACCTGGCTTCTTCGGCAGTGCTATAAAAATCGATTTGCATCGGTTGTCTGGTATTACACCACTATTATAATTTTCATTTATTATTTCTGTAATTTTCTCTATGCCGAATTATTTCAGGGCTATCAGCAGCTCCATTACAATGCAGTCTGGACCAGCTGCTTTGTTTCCATTCAGTTTGGCCATTGCAGCTTCCACTTCGGACTTGAATATTTCTGGTCTATCCTCATCCTTGAGTATTCTCTGTTGCTCTCTCCTGTCTTGGAAAAGTTCTTTTATATATTCTTTCCATCGCTGGAGCATTTCCTCTTTCTCCAATATTATCGTTCCATCCTTGGGATTTATGCATTCTGTTGAGGAGCAAGTTTTTTGTCCTGTCAGTTCTCTTATCTTTTTATGCATGTCTGCTTTATTAGACCTGCTCAGTCTCTTTACCTCGGTGCATTTGTTGTTGAGCTATTCCTCTTTAGCCTGTCTGTATTTGTTCCTTATCTCCTTCTTCTTCTCCTTCTGGGTGCCATGCTTCTTCAGGATGTAGAAGATCATGGCATTTCACATTATCCTATTGCTAGTGGCTTTTAGTACGCTTTCTCCTTTTACCCCACTCAAACCCCGTAGTGCCATCCACTTGCTCAAGCCCGTCAAATATGTTACGTGTTGTTTTCCCCTGTCTCTCTTTCCCTCTGTCTGACCTGTGAGTATCAGATCCTCCAAACCCTCCTTCCTCATTACATCTCCCAAGACTTTAACTATCTTTCCCAGATGTTAAGTATTAGTTTCTTTTTCGTTTCCATCCCTAATCACTCTGGAAGCAATACACTGTACCTCCTCGACCTCATTCTTTCAGCTGATCCCAAAAATTATGAATATCTCGAAACAATAGCTACATCTAGTGCTAAGAATTTTGGGTGGCAGTGCCGATTCAGGAAGTCTTTCTCTTCAGAATTCGTCTTGCGTTTTTTATTTACATCTACTATTTGTCCGTGCATTGAATACTTTTGCCATATCTGGTTGGGTGCTCCTTCTATTCATCTTGGGGTTCTTGACAAAATCCAAAAAAGGATCTGCACTATAACTGGTTCCGGTTTGGCAGCTTATCTTCAATCACTTTCTCACCGACAGGATTTGGCTTCCCTCTGTTTTTTCTAGTATTTTTACGGCGTCTACTCTGACAAGCTTCATTTCGTAGTGCCCTTCCCTCATACATTTACTCGTGCAACTAGAGTGGCAGATAGGTCCCCACCCCTTTACTATCAAAATAGGCAAATGTAACCACCACTTCTCTATCAGTTCCATTCCTCGCGGTTTCAGTCAGTGGAACACCCTTCCCCATTCTTGCTTCTCTGATAGATACAGTTTCAAAATTCTTTTTATTTTTTTAGAAATACTGGAATTCTATGGTAAAGTCATATCAATTAATTGGCAGATTCTTCTTTTGAAATCTTTTATTGGCAATGTGTGACTTTTATTATTATTGTGTCATCTTTTATATTAATTTGATTTCTGCTATGGTCGCTCAGCCTATCAAGTCTGCAGGAAGATCTAAGCCACGTTATGGTGCGTTGTTATGGCTCCATTTCATGTTTTATCTATCTCCCCTAACATCCCTAGCGTGACAAAGTTCTCCTTAGTGTGTGGGCTGTACTTAACAAGACAATTGTTTGCATATCTCTTAAGCTGGGGTTTCCAAGGATTCTTTCAATGTGTGGTTTTTATCATTCCAAGTGCACCTACTATCATTTTCAATTTCCACATTTTTTCCATTTCAACTTCCAGGTCTTTATACCGAGACAGTTTTTTTTAATTCCTTGGTTGCTATATTACAATCCGTTGGAGAAGCCATATCAATTAATAGACAAGTTTTTTTCCTTTTGGCTTTTAACAATAATGTCCGGCTTATTTGCTTCAATTTTTCTATCTGTGTAGATGGTGACATCTATTTCTGTAACCGGTACTGGGTTATGTTCATGCCAGTATTTGTTTATATATTTTCCATAGTGTTTGCACATTGTCCAGTGTAAATATTGCCTCACTCTATCGTGACGATTTTTATATTCATTTATTATTATTATTATTATTATTATTATTGAGTGATTAAACAATATCTACCAAAGTGATATCGGGTTGCCAATATATGAAGTCTAATGTACCCCTCAGAAAACTCTTTCTAATAAACGTATACCAATATTAGGCATACGCACGTTGGTATAGCAACCAAAACTGCAGTAGTAATGAGTTTGATAGAAGCTTTGCATAACCTTGCAAGTAGTGCCGAGTTAGAAAATATTTTAAGGTTGCGTAACGCAGACCGCTCAGATGGTCTACAGTTGAGGTTGTTTGCAAATGTTTAGATCAGCCAGTTAAGTAACATACGTGAAACACGCTTGGGCGATCATGTCTCGAAAGAGACATGACTGACTGGGCAGAAGATTATCCCACAGTAGGTTGCCATTACTTTCTACAGTAGACTGGTTGCCAGCCAAGGCTATAGAACCCAATCTGTCCTGTTATTTAACCCATAACTGGTGAGAAGAGATGCGTTAATACCTTTCCCAAAGGTATTTGCACGTAAGTGAATGCAATGAATTCAACTGGAATTCGAACTCGGCTCTCCGATTTCTTGTTCCGAGCCGATATTCCATTGGACCACCACGCACATCACCACCACGCAATGTTTAGATATGAACAGACCGTCAGCCACTAAAGGATATGCACAACTGGTTACGGTCATATGAACCTGCGGTACTGAAGAGAATATTAATTTTAAATATTTTATTTAAATATGAAATTTATTTTGACATGTGTTTTTCTTTTTCTTCATTGATAACTTTTCATTTTATTAGGTGTCATAAAAATAGAGAAAAAAGGAAAACTATGGCGTTCATCAACTTTAGATTCTTCTTCGTGTGCCGTGTTCCTTCAGGACGTAGATGATCATGGACTTCCACTTGGCTATGTCTCTTGTCGCTCTCAGTAATTTTTCTCTTGGTACCTCTTCCAAGCCACGCTCCGTCAACCATTTGCTCAGACCTAACAAGTACGTCCCGCGCTGCTTTCCCCTGTCTCTTTTTCCATTTATCCGTCCTGTGAGTATCAAGTTCTCCAGGCCTCCCTTTCTCATTACGAGTCCCAGGAATCTCATTTGTCACTTCCTGATATTTATTATCAGTTTTCTATCTTGTTCAAAACAAGTGTCGAGATTTTGTTTTCTTTGGTCATATCATCATCATCATCATTCTGCGGCCTCAGCCGAGATTCAAAATCTTGTCACTAGCTGAATACTTGATGCTTCGCTAGAGCTACCAAGGGTGTTTTTATTGTGACACCATCACTAGATGGGTTGCCTACCACGGCTTAAGAGAGGCCCATTCACCCTTATTGAGAGAAGGATATCCCGGGCCAGTTGGCCTGGGAAGAGATTTTTTTTTCTTTTAAGAAACGAGTGATTTAAAAGAAAATAAATAAATGTAAGAAAACGGTTAACACATGTCATTGTAAAAAAAAACTCTTCACTTATCTTATTTTTACACTGTATTTCTCGGAATTACATTAATTTTTCAGCAGATGTAATACTAAAATTTTGTTATACAATTTTTTACAAACGAGTCTTAGGAGTAAATTTAAATCCAAGCTATAAACTTATAAGCTAAGTAAATTGCAATGATGTTTAGTGCCAAAACTGCTGTTTTCCTCAGTAGTTTTATTTATTTTTTTATCATAAAGTGCTCGATATCAAGGTAAGGATAAAGCGTTAATAGAATTGATGTGGAGAAGTTTGTCACTTAGCTGAGTGGTGTTATTTCAGTCAGACTGACTTTGAAGATTCGCGGAGGCATTATTGCTATGTCTTAATTCAGCAGAAAAGAAAATATCCTTAGGCGTGAAGACATTACTATAAGACTCTCACAAGACTTCGAAATTGTCATGTCAGAAATAACTCTGCTCAGCTAAGTGACAAACTCGTCCAAATTAATTCTATATTCGGTCAGGTTTCAATTCTGGGTAAAAAGCAATCGGATGTCTAACCGTACTGATGAGCTGTGATACAGCGAAACAGATCTGTCTTCGGATATATATTCTACAATTTCATGGGTAATACGTATTTCGCCGCTGATCTTGCTGTTCGTCAGACCCAAAATGATGCAACAGTTCATCTTCAAAATATTCCAGAAAATAATTACACACAGACGCTCACGTGACCATATTGAGAATAGACATTTGTAACGGTAATCTACAAAAAACAATTCCTCGCTCATTCAAAAGGAAAAAAAAACAAAGAGAGAAAGTAAAAGAAACATATAGACAATTGATAAATGGAAAGAAGAGAAAGAAAAAGAGAAATGGAAAGAGAACGAACAATATACAGAGAAATTCATAGATCGACTTCAGCGTCTATTGCAATCCATCTGCTTTCTTAGAAAAACATGACATAGAAATGTAACATTAAAATTTAGTTTTAAATATAATGGGCTATATTTACGGTAAAAAATAAATTGTAATTCATAATTTTTAATACAAATTAAAATATAACCACTATTAGTATTATATTATAAATATATTTAAAATAATTAAATGTTATAAAATAAAAAATATAATTAAATATAGAAAAAATAGAAAAAAAAACGAAAGAAGAGAATGAAAAAGAAAAGAAATGGAAAAAGAACTAACTATAACTATATATATATATATATATATATATATATAGTCATCCGCAGACAGATCTGTTTCGCTGTATCACAGTTCATCATTACGGGTAGTCAGCCAATTCCTTCTAGCCAGGATTGAAACTCGACGATTCTACTTTTGAGCTATAACCACTCGGTAGAGGAAGGCAGATATTAGTGTGTTATATACAATGTAAGCACAAGCCAGTCGCCAAAATTGTTCAAATCCATTCATATATGAACGATATATATATATATATATATATATATATATATATATATATATATATATGTATATATATACAATTTTGTAGTAGATTGTAGTTTGTACATGTTCTAAAGTATAATTTATAATAAATATTAATTGCTCTATTTTATATTGAGTACTGTTTTAAGTTAATGTTTTGAACGTTGCAAATATTTTCTTCGTTCCTTATTCATTATATATATATATATATATATATATATATATATATATATATATAATTGTGCATTAGCAGGGTTGACACTTTAATATAATTTACGTTAAAGATGACAGACAAGGTTCTACAATAAATATATTTTTCAATTTTTCTTACATTCATACAAGTATTTTCTTTTCTTTCCGTAATGTTTGTAAAAACTGTTGAAACGTTATATGTATCCGTGTGCTTTCGACTATGCTATTAACTATCATCATGGGTTTCTTTTTTAACTTAATATGGATATTTTCATGTATGTGTATCTATAGTAATAGGATTTTTAAATTTTATTTTCCAAACGCATTAAGCACATTGTAGCTGTGTTCATAGTTGATATTATTGAATATTGGCTTAAAAAAGTGTTATATCCCAGAAGGAGATAAACAGAGAAAGAATGATTCTTAACACTGAGGATATATGAACAGAGATTTATTATACCTCAGTACAATAAACCAGGATGTGCGTTGTGGCGCAGTGGATATCGGCTCGGAACAAGAAATCGGGGAACCGAGTTCGAATTCCAGTTGAATTCCTTGCATTCACTTACGCGCAAATACCCTTGGGAAAGGTATTAATCCGTCTCTTCCCTCCAGTTATGGGTTAAATAACAGGACAGATTGGGTTCTATAGCCTTGGTCGGCAACCAGTCTACCGCAGAAAGCAATGGCAACCTACTGCGGGATAATCTTCTGTCCAGTCAGTCATGTCTCTTTCGAGACATGATCGCCCAAAGCGTGTATCGCGCATGGCACTTAACTGACTGACTGACAATAAACCAAATACACGTACACCAACGAACAGTTAACAGGTATAACACTCAAGAAGGCAATGTCTCTGTATAGGACGTATACGTTCGTCTTGTGAAGAATGCTTCCGTCTAATGACGTATAACTCTCGTCGAAGGACGATGGCTCTCGTATAATCACGACCACTATATTTAGTTGCTCGGAAGCAGAGAGCGCCCTCTGCCCGAAGGCAGAGTGCTGACAGTGAGAAATGCCATCGCAGCGAGAAAACGCTTTGATGACCACTATATTTAGTTGTCCCTCCCAGTAAGGGCAACATGTGACACATGGTCAGTATATGACTGGGATTTCCGGGCTATATGGCCCGGCCAAAAAATGGCTGTCTATTTTTGCCCAGTCGTGCTTCTACCCTTCGGCGGAACCACGACTGGGTTATTGCTCTCTGTCCGAAGGCAGAGAGCTGACAGTGAGAAATGCCGTCGCAGCGAGAAAACGCTTTGACGACCACTCTCTAGTTCATTCTAGTCCCAATCATAACCCGGGTCATACCCATTCTGGGGTAGGACAGGATATTACACTACAGCAAAAAGAAAAATCCAACATGTTATAATGTCAACTATTAACATAAAAATATCATACTTGACAAACAGCTGACAGAAAGAATAGCGGATATAGAAACTTTGTACAGTTGTCGTTAATGAAATTTGCACAAAAGAAGGTTTTTTATGGTGCAGTGGATATTGGCTCGGAACGAGAAATCAAGAAGTCGAGTTCGAATTCCAGTTGAATTCTTTGCATTCACTTACGCGCAAATACCCTTGGAAAAGGTATTAACGCGTCTCTTCTCACCAGTTATGGGTTAAATAACAGGACAGATTGGGTTTCATAGCCTTAGTTGCCAACCAGTCTACTGCAGAAAGTAATGGCAAACTACTGCGGGATAATCTTCTGCCTAGTCAGTCATGTCTCTTTCGAAACATGATCGCCCAAAAAAAGGTTGGATTCTATAGCCTTGTTTGGCAACCAGTATATTGTCGGACTCACCAGCAAAATGTTTTTGGATATCGGCACGGAATGAGAAATCGGGAAGCTGAGTTCAAATTCCAGTTAAATTCGTTGCATTCGCTTTCGCGCAAATACCCTTCGGAAAGGTATTAATACATCTCTTCACTCTCTAGTTGTAGGTTATATAGCAGGACAGATTGGAATCTATAGCCTCGGTTAACAACCAGTCTACCGCAGAAAATAATGGCAACCTACTGTGGGAAAATCATCTGCTCAGTCAGTCATGTTTCTTTCTAGGCATGATCGCCCAAAGTGTGTATTACGTATGACACTTAACTGATTGAGGTTGTTCCCACAAAAAGCTGATTTGTATAGCCGATCTCCTCGATCACAACAATTTTAAGTTCAGCTTTAAATGTTATCTTCCTCACGTGTTAGCATATCTGATACTTTGTAACCGGAATGGCATTTGGGCCTTGTACAGAATTACAGGGTGAATTTTTTAAAAAAAGGGTGAAGACGAGTGCAGTTTAGTTACCATTGCTGAAAAAGTAAACAAAAAGTTGTACATTAGCTTACCCTATGAGATCCAAGTCATAAAAGGCAATGGACCAGCAAGGACTTACATTAATCAACTATACCGAGTTCGAATTCCAGTTGTATAGCCTACATTCACTTAAGCACTGGTACCCTTGGGAAAGGTATTAATCTGTCCCTTCCCTCCAGTTATGGGTTAAATAACAAGGGTATGACTTGGGGACCCTGCCCTTAAAAACAAATCCCAATGAATCTTGATACTCGAAAAGAAAAATGTATTACTAGACACAAAACTTATATAAAAAACAACAATAAATTGTTGAAAAAAAAAGGTATTACCAGCAATAAATAAATAAAATTTAGTTGGCAATAAATGACCCGCCGAGGTTGATTTGCCATAAAAACAGCGCAACCAACCAAAATAATCAACTATAGATGACACCAGAGTCAGAAAGTAAGGACGGTTAGGGCTATGGATGACAGCAATGGTTGAAATGAAATATTCCTCTGAGGACCATCAGATAGGCAGATGCGTATATAGATAGATTTCTTAATCGATTTCACCCAAGGCAGTAAAGTCACTAAGTCAAAAGGGGTTGCTGGTGTGGAAAAAATTAAAAATAGACACATTACTGATGAGTGGGAATGAAAAGAATAATCCGGGGGGCAGTAGATAGTGATTGACATTGCATTTAAATTAAAAGTTAGCGGGAAAGCACGGAACTGGATGGGAGTTTCACGAGCGAGAAGCGCGAGAACAAACACGTCGTGGTGCAGTGGATATCGGCCGGCTCGGAACGTGAAATCGGGGAGCCGAGTTCGAATTCCAGTTGAATTCATTGCATTCCCTTACGCGCAAATACCCTTGGGAAAGGTATTAGTCCGTCTCTTCAGTTATGGGTTAAATAACAGGACAGATTGAGTTCTATAGCCTTGGCTGGCAATCAGTCTACTGCAGAAAGTAATGCCAACCTACTGCAGGATAATCTTCTACCCAGTCAGTCATTTATATTCTAGACATGATCGCCCAAGCGTGTATCACGTATGACACTTTACTGACTGAAGGATCTGCAATGTAATCGATCCTGACTTGTCATATCGACTTCAATCACTTTCTCACTGATGTGATGCGACTTCCCTCTGTCTTTTCTACAAATATTTTCATGGCAACTACTCTGAGGATGTGCGTTGTGGTGCAATGGATATCGGCTCGGAACGAGAAATCAGGGAACCGAGTTCGAATTCCAGTTGAATTCATTGCATTCACTTACGCGCAAATACCCTTGGGAAAGGTAATAATCCATCTATTACTTCCATTTATGGGTTAAATAACAGGACAGATTGGGTTCTATAGCCTTGGCTGGCAACCGGTCTACCGCAGAATGTAATGGCAACCTACTGTGGGATAATCTTCTGCCCAGTCAAATATGTCTCTTTCGAGACATGATCGTCCAAGCGTGTATCACGTATGGCACTTAACTGACTGACTCTGACGAGCTTTTTTTACTTGGTGCATTAACCACATTAAATTATGCGAGCTACTAGATTGGTATCTAAGTCCCAGCCTTTTAACATTGAAATAGTTAACTGTTAACTTCTACTCGAATAGTTTCTTTTTTCGCACTTCTCGCCTGCCTCCCTGACTGCTACCATCCTAAAAGGTGTAAATGCAACGTCAATTTTCCATCTTCTATCTGCTTGAATTCCATCCATCTTAATCCTTTCGACGACACACCCTGTATTTTGTTTTCTTTCTCTCATCGTAACTCCTGCGCACTACTGACGGTCTCAACTTGCTCAGTGTCAGCCAGTTAAGTGCCATACATGATACACGCTTTGGGCGATCATGTCTTGAAAGAGACATAACTGACTGGGCAGAGAATTATCCCGCAGTTAGTTGACATTACTTTCTGCGGTAAAATGGTTGCCAGCCAAGGCTATAGAACCCAATCTGCTCTATTATTTAACCCACAACCGGAGGGAAGAGACGGATTAATATCTCTCCTAAGATTAATATCGGCTCCCCGATTTGTCGTTCTGAGTCGATATTCACTGCACCACAACGCATATCTCAGAGTGAAATGATTAAAAAAAAAATTAAAATGAAGAAAATACTTACGAACGCAAAAACACACACACATATATATATATATATATATATATATATATATATATATATATATTGGAATTTGGAAAAGGTATGAATCCATCTTTTTCTCTTTCCCCCGCTATGGATTAAAAAGTAAGAATCGCATATGGAGGAATTTTTGTTATTCTTTAAAAATAAGATTTTTAAGCTATTTTCACCCCTCGAAAATTCATTTTTATGATTAAAAAGAAAAGATTGCGTTTTAAATGACCCTGAAAGTGTTGGTTGATCAGTTACAAAATAAAGAAAGAAAGAAAAGAAAGGTATAAAAAAAAACACACATCTTGGTTCAAAGGCCGACAAACTAGTGGGAATTGTGCGTGTACTTGTGCGTGCTACAAAGCACGCCCCGCGCCCTCTATTTGACGAACTCTTCTCGGAAACTTAGGGAATGCGTCTCTGCCTTTCCATCCCAGCGACTACAGATAGTATGTATATATTTAGAGCATTCTGTGCACGCCAACGCTAACATATATAGATAGAGATTTTTCTAATTCAGTGATGTGATGATATTTTTAAACCATTCACCACTGAGGACGGAAATAGTATGCCATTAAAATAGCGACAGTACGTGTTATTCGATTTGCAGTTGTGTTTTGGTCTTTTTATTCGATCTTTTTAGAAAGATCTTGTGCTTTCCTATATTGGACATAGATGTTCATAGCTGTCCACAGCTTCCTTTTCTGAATTGCTGTGTTTTTTTTTATGGGAAAAATCATTTCATTGTTTATTCGTTGTTTTCTCCACAGTTTTAAAAGCAGTGTTGTTTTTCTTCTTCTTTAATTGCCAACAAAGAGAGTTCGCTTTGTTATTTAACCTCATCAAGATATCATTTTGTCGAATATCAATTTGTAACCTCAGCTTGTGAATTGAATTCTTAATTCACATAATTTCTCAGTTTAAACGGATAATCGACCTTATTTCAAGTCAGCTGAAGAGTTTAGCTAAACAAAGAAATATTAAATAATAAACTACAAATTATAATATTTTATACGTGAGATAGATCTATCTATCGCCCGGTTCACATTCAACCCACGTCTATTGAACAGGTTAAGAGGCTCATCCTTTGTTCCCTGTTTAGAATGTGGTTTCCGGCTTTCTCTTTTCCAATCTTCTCACTTTTTTTTTTTTAATTGGAGTAGATAGATCTATCTATCGCCCGGTTCACACTCCACCCATGTCTATTGAACAGGTTAAGAGGCTCATCCCTTGTTCCCTGTTTAGGATGTGGTTTCCGGCTTTCTCTTTTCCAATTTTCTCACTTTGCTTTCTTTTCTTTCAATTGGAGTAGATAGATCTATCTATCGCCCAGTTCATACTCCACCCACGTCTATTGAACAGGTTAAGAGGCTCACCCTTGTTCCCTGTTTAGGATGTGGTTTCCGGCTTTATCTTTTCCAATCTTTCACTATTACGTAGCCCCCTGCATATCAGTTCGCGTTACCGCCTTGCTGGGGGTGATACGATTTTTAAAAAAAGTGTATAAACGTAAAAATTTCAGGATTTTGTTATTTTAATTTTCTGATGAATAATAATTCTTAATTTTATGATTAAATAAACACCTTGTGAGTTATACGACTATAAAAGACGTATAAATTCCTTTATTGAATCGTTAAAATATTTTTGCGAAATATTGAAATATCAACTATGAATGTAGGTCATTATTCAACGAAATAAGCGGTTACGAATGAAACGATTTACAAAGAACAAGACCTTTCACTGAAGCAGACGACAAATACAGGAAAGCGTTATTGATTCCATTTTTTTTTTTCACTGAAAACAAAAATCGTCTCTGATATATCATTCTTGTTTTTTCTCGGGATCAAAACGAAAGATACCAGTCAATTAAGTGCCTCACGCTTGGACAGTCATATCTTTTTGAATTTATGACTGACTAGACAGAAGATTTGTCCGTCTATAGCTGGGTAGAAAAGAGATGGACTCATACTTTTCCTAAGAGCATTAAGGCATAAGTGAATGTAACGAACTTGACTAGAATTCAAACTCTGGTCTTCCATTTCTTGGCCGATATCCAATTTGCTACACCGCACATTTAACTTTTCTTTTTCCTTAAGTCTATTTATTTTATGGTCCTTGCTCTTTAATAATGTTCTTATTTTTCTTATATTCTTTCACACTCAGTAATTTTATGCGTCTTAGTGGCTTAATTGCCTTTCTTGTCAGTAGTTACATAAACAAATACACATACATACATGCATGCATACATAATGTTTCGTTTTCTATTATCGCTTTTTATGTGTCTGTTTGGTTGAGAATTATATTGTAAAATGTTTTTATGACCAGATTTTCTTAGTGCATCTTCACGGATATTTTTCTTTTCATCAAATATTGATTTGTTTGGCGAACAAATTATCTGGTTCAACCCATCATTTAGTTTAGATGTAAAGACCAAATTAGGACAAATATTTTTTAAACTGATGGATAGACACTTTCTATAAGAATCAGAACTAAACAAAATTTTCAACAGAAACAAAATCAAGCTAAGTTATAGATGCACTCGTAATTTAGATAGTTTCATAAAAAAACCAAAATGCCAGAAACATAGATAGCATTGTACAAAACAAAACCACTAATAAAAAAAGCAACTGCAGTGACAAAAATCACTTCAAGGACTTTGCAACACACAAAAAAAATAATTTACAAGGCAAAGGTACATGACTCAAATGGCCAAAATAAAATATATTTAGGTTCAACCAAAGACACATTTAAGACCAGGTGGTTCAATCACAGGTCTACATTCAGAATAGAAAACTTAAAAGACTGTACAAAATTGGCGAGCCACGTGTGGAAATTAAAATCAAAATATGGAAAAAACCCAGACATAACGTGGAGTATAGTAAAAACAGCCAAGCCTTACAACGGTGGCAAAATATGTAAACTGTGCCAAGAAAAAAGTTAAAGATTATGCTTTTCCCAAACAAAAGCGAACTGTTGAATGAAAGAAAGGAAATTATGACAAAGTGTAGCCATACTTAAAAACACCTCTTAGGTTCATACAACCATGGATGAAAACGCCATAATTCCTTGTAATTTTTAAAATTGCGCGTTCAAAAATTCCCTGCTATGTGAGCGTTCAAAAAACACCGTGACGTGAGCGTTCTTAAAAAAACGGTAAACGGTAAAATCAGTTATGAAAATCGCCTGTAGACACCACTCATGGTAGAAACCTAGGTCGCGTAATAACTCGTTTACAAATGGAAAACATTCAAAAGTTCTACAATGTAACTGTATTGAACACTTTTTAATACAAATGTGCACTGGTCTAATTTTATTATGATCAAAATCTAAGTAATTAAACAATCAATATATATATATATATATATATATACGGAAGCCATTTTTAATATATGACCTGAGCAAGCAGTTGCATGCAGGTGAACGTAACTGAACGAGTTTGCCGCCTTAAATTTGCTGCCGTATATATATATATATATATATATAGGAAAAACTATTAAAAAGTTGTAAGTTTAAAAATATATTTTTTTTACAGTATTTATTTATTTCTATTATTATATATATATATATTTGATATTTCAGACCGACCTCGGCCTTTCATCAGAAACAAATGATTTTAAAATTTAAACTAGAAGCGTCCGTCGCGAGAGCGTTCGTCGAGAGATGTTTACATCACGTGACGTAGAAAGCGATAGAAATTTTTTAATATTTGTAAACGTAAACCTATCTCTAATCATACTTTTAAATGTTGTTTTAAAGAAAAAATTTTTAAGTGTATCTAAAAATTGTTTAACTATTGAAATAATTATAAAGATTCAAAACACCTAAGTCCCTATTTAACCCAAGCCTATATGTATTTAATTTTAAAATCCAGTATTTTTCTTTCTTTCCTAAAATCTGAATCTATCAGTAAACATTTACAGTTTGCTAATGTATATATATATATATATATATATATATATATATATATATATATATATACTACTAGACATAATTATTGGGCCACCCCATTTTTTTTAAAGAAATGATGTATTTCATACTATATTTAAGTGAATAATTCTAAATGAAAATAGAATGATTCTTTTGTTATTATTACTTTACAATATTTTACAAGGCATAAAATTGATGAAACTCCAATATAGGTTATTATTAAATATTTATAAATTCATTTGTTGCACGTTATTGTGCAGTATTAACAAAAGAACCATTCTATTTTCATTTACAATTATTCACTTGGCAATAAATACTATAAAATAGTATGAAATACATAATTTTTTTAAAAACTGGGGTGGCCTAATAATTATGGCCGTAGTGTCTATAGAAGCATTTACAAAATAATAATAATATATTGAATATATAAAGTATATGAAAATTTATTTCATAATAACATATTGAATATATACGCAATATATTTATTAAAAAGTATGCGAGGAAAATAACATATGCATTAACTTGATAATATATTTTGAATATATACACAATATATTCACTAAAAATATGGAAGAAAAAGATATGTAAATATATGAATAATATATATTGAATATATTCGCAATAGATTAATTAAAAAATATTGAAGAAAATGATATATAAATTTATTAAATTATAATATAGTAAATATATGCGCAATATGTTTATTAAAATATATGCTAGAAAAGGATAAAAGAAATTTTATATACGAGAACAATATTAGTAAATCTAATGGCAAAATCGAAAAAAAATATCGTGTGACCCATTTCTCCCTTTAAGACTAAAATGTAATGTTTACGCTTAAGTAACTACGCATGCGCACGAGGAGAGGAGATGTTGAAATTTGAAACTTTTATAAGTTTAATATTTTATGTGTTTCGCCATGTAGTTTAGCCAATTTCATTTCGTTGCTTTTTGCATATAATTTTATCACTTTCGTTATGAAGTATCCCACATTGTGATAATATATGATTTGACTAGAAGGGTGAAATGTTGTAAGAACCCGGACGCAAATTTTGGTGTGTGATCTAGCTATTAAAGCCCTTTATATACACTTTTGCCATTGCAAATTGATTTTTCGTTAATTAAAATAGCATTTTTTTTAAATCGAAATTATTTTTGAATCCATTACGGTGAACAATTAATGTATTGTTGTTTAAAATATCCCTTTTGTGCTGATATAATTTTTTATTTATTTAAATTCCTTGAGAGTTTTCCTTATGTAGTCAATATGGCGATTATAGATAAATTATATTTTGATTTGTTGGATTTATCAGAATTTTCATATTTTAAAATAATTTTATAAGCCTTCTGTTTCGTCTTGAATATGAAATAATTAGGGTACTGGGTGAGTATATTATCAATGTACTTCTTTTCATTTAAATATTAAGGGATTACAAATTATGAGTATTCTTAGATAAAATTAAATAATCATTGATAATAATAATAATAATAATAATAATAATAATAATAATAATAATAATAATAATAATAGCTATATATATATAGAGAGAGAGAAAAAGAGAAAGAGAGACAGACAGACAGACACAGACAGAATTGTCATTTATTAATCCGACAGATTTTAATTTATTTCTTAAATGTTATTTTTAATGAATCCCCACATTTGAATAAAAGGTCTTTTATATTTATTTGTTAAATTGCACGTATTTATTTGTTAAATTTATTTTTCAAGATGCCGAAGATCGCATATTTTTCTAATTAGATTTCTCGAATAAACAGGCCGGTAGCTGGAAATTAATAAATATACTGCTTAATAGAACATCTACTCAAATATGGGTGTCAGTTACGAATAACGTTTAAGAAATAAATTGTTATATATATATATATATATATATATATATATATATATATATATATATATATATATATATTTAGAAATGATTTTAGATTTATTACAATGTGTAAATTTCACTGCATATTGCGGCTTGTCAGACCTAAATGGTACAGCAGTTGAACCTCAAAATTTGTTTCTATATTTAATTATAATTTTTTAATGAAATATGTTTAAGTTAATATAAATTTTTTAAATAATAGTAAGAGTAGTTATTTTTTCAAATTGTATTAAAATTATGATGTAAAATTTATTTTTGTACTGTAAATATATCCCATTATATTTTAAACTAAATTTCAAAGTTAAATTTTCCACGTCATGTTTTTCTAAGAAAGCAGACGATTTGTTAGAGACCCCATTCCGATACATGAAGTTAACATTCATGTCTCTGGATACTGTTTATTTTCTTTTTATTGTATCTCTTTGTCCTTTCTTTTCTCTTTCTTCTTTTTTTCTCTTCTTTCTTTCTCTTCATCTTTTTCTGTTTTCTCTATTTTTTCTCTTCTTTCCATTAATCAATCGTCTACTTTTTCTTTATCCTTGCTTTTTTCTTTTATTTGAGGTTCTTTTTTGATGAGCAAGAATTTTTTCGTAAATAACCGTTACAAATGTCTATTCTAAATAAGTACATGTGAGCGTCTATGTAAAATAATTTTTTGGAGAGAGGTATTTTGAGGATCAACTGTTGTACCATTTGGGTCTGACGAGCCGCAATATGCGGTGAAATATGTATTAGCCATTGTAATAAATCTAAAATATTTTCTAAATTATATTATTCTGTTAAATTAAAAAATTAAATTTAACATTGAATTCTTTTGAGTTCGTCTCTATCGGTATTTACCTCGATAGAATATCAAGTGTGCTACGTTATATATATATATATATATATATATATATATGTGTGTGTGTGTGTGTGTGTGTGTGTGTATATATATAATTATGCGACAGTCATTGTTCAGAGTCAAATTAGTAGTATTAAAAAGTGCTCAATACGCATTTAAAAAAAATTAAGGAATTCATGTGAAGCGCTTTTAAATATTAAAATTAGAAACAACATTCGATTACGTTACAATGGTTTCAAACTTTCTGTATCATCAGGCATTATTATTACTAATTTATATATATATATATATATATATATTAATATATATATATATACATATATATATATATATATATATAGTATTAATTATTATTATAATAATGACATACTGCAACTAAATATCTATATAGTCTCGGTGTTAAAACAGCATCTTCAGGCAGTATAATGTCATATATATATAAACATCGTATCTTGACTTTAATTTCAGGTGAAAATAAAGACAAAAATTCTCCAACATTTGGATAATTTCTTTTATTAAGTTGGTTCTAAGCTTTCGTCTCACATGAGCTATCTTCAGAGAGGTTACAAGGACGTTAGCATAAAAACATCCATCATCAGCGACGATTTTATCTTGTGTTGACATAAAACTAAGCAACAATAACAGTTACCAAAAATAGCAAACGCAGTTCGTAAATTTGTAATGTGGTTCTATGACGTCACACCGCGTGAGAGCTCCAAATGTTAACAGAACCATATATTTAAATGCAATGTAATATGTTATAACCAGATTTAAACGTGATTTTATTAAGTGTGGCTTGTTTGTACTTAATGTAGATGGCCTCCAACGTGTGAAGGTTCTTTTTACTGTGTGTATGAGTGAGGATTATTTTATTGTTGACTAAAATCTCTCTCTCTCTCTCTCTATATATATATATATATATATATAATTTTATTTTTTTGAGGTTATGAGAAATTAATATCACCGTGTTTAAAATAATATTACTGAAATAAACTATCGCCTTCTTTGCATGTATATACATTCAAATATTATACATTGTTTAAATTTTTTTTTTTGGGGGGGGGTTCTTCTATGTATTTCTTGTGGCTATTATTACAGGTTATAGATTCAATTCCTCCTTCAAGTTTAAAATAATAATATAAGATTAATAATTTAATAAAAAACTAGTATATTTTAAAGGATATAACAGAATAGACAAATATAAGAATCTTGATTCTGAAACTGAGAAAAATGTTTTCTTAAAACTACTGTCGTTTTAATTACTGTATAATAATTGAAGCAATGGGTACTTTTAAACAAAGTTCATTAAGAATAGATTGCACTTCGTGTAACTGTTTAGTCAGGAAGGTATAACCAATATAAAGAAAACAAAAACGTCGTACAAATTAAGTAGCAATTAATATTAGACTGACTGATTGACAAATGGATTTGTTTTGTTTTTTAAGGTTTATCAACCTTTTTATTCAAAGTCAGAAAACAATTTAGAATTGTAAGAATTTGTTTCTAGATAATAAGGAGTAACTGATATTAATTAACCATTAGCTGGTGGGGGGAAGACAGGGAGGTTTTCATTTCTTCCATTCCAACCGGCATTTGCGGATAAAAGAATTCAACGAACCCGACCGGAACTGGAACACGGTTCTTTGATTTTCAGTTCGCAGCCGTTATCCATTACAACTACTCGCACATCGAAAATAACAGCACCTGGCATTCCCAAGTTATTGCCCATTTAGATAGTGACCAGGCCAAGACGTTGCCGAATGGTGGTTTCATGAAAACCACACTTAATATTGTAATTTGTGTAAAACGAATGCATATATTTACTACCATGCCTTAACCTAAGTCTCAGGCAAAAATGTTAAGAAGATTGTATAAATCAAAAAACAAAGATAATAATAATAATAATAATAATAATAATAATAATAATAATAAAACTGTCAAAATATAAAGACCTGGAAATTGAAATAGAAAAAATGTGGAAATTGAAAACAAGAGTTGTGCCAGTGATAGTAGGTGCACTTGGAATGATAAAAAAATGGAACAAAACAACACATTGAAAGAATCCCTGGAAACCCCAGCTTAAGAGATATACAAAAAATTGTCTTATTAAGTACAGCCCACACACTAAGGAAAACTTTATCTATGTAATGCTGGGGATGATAGGGAAGATAGAAAAACATGAAATGGAGTCATAACAACACGTCACGACCTGCCTTAGGTCTCCCCGCAGACTTGGTTGGTAGTGAGACCAAAGCAGAAATCGAAATATGATGAATAATAATAATAATAATAATAATAATAATAATAATAATGACAATAATGATAATAATAATAATCAAGGAATTTGAAAAACTGTCAAAATATAAAGACCTGGAAATTGAAATAGAAAAAATGTGGAAATTGAAAACAAGAGTTGTGCCAGTGATAGTAGGTGCACTTGGAATGATAAAAAATGGAACAAAACAGCACATTGAAAGAATCCCTGGAAACCCCAGCTTAAGAGATATACAAAAAATTGTCTTATTAAGTACAGCCCACACACTAAGGAAAACGTTATCTATGTAATGCTGGGGATGATAGGGAAGATAGAAAAACATGAAATGGAGTCATAACAACACGCCACGACCTGCCTTAGGTCTCCCCGCAGACTTGGTTGGTAGTGAGACCAAAGCAGAAATCGAAATATGATGAAAAATGACATAATAATAATAATAATAATAATAATAATAATAATAATAATAATAATAATAATAATAAATGATAATAATAATAATAATAATAAATGATAATAATAATAATGACAATAATGATAATAATAATAATAATGATAAATAATAATAATATTGATAATAATAATATATGGTGGCATTCATTCATACTGGTACACAACGGAACTCTATTTAAATTTCATAAAATTCAATACCAGATTTATTCTAACATCTGAGTTTTACAGATATGTATTTTTGTCCCCTCCTTTCACCATTTCATTTGTTTTTCTTTTTTAGTTTTCATTTCTTTGTTTAATTCTCTCCTAATGTTTTGTGTTTGCGCTCTTTCATTGTTTGCCACTAAAAAATTTTGATAAGAAATGGCGGGTGTCGTTGAGCGACAGATGACGGTGCAACACCTGCTCAATACAATAAGAAGAGAAATAAATGAACAGTAGAAAGATTTCGGGTGAAGGAAGCAGAGAATTACCGAAAAGTAAAAAGGAAAAGGTAGGTTAAGGATAATCTATGCGAGAGAAAGAAAAAAAGAAAGAAGATAACGAAAGAAGATTATGAAAGAAAGAAAGAAAGAAGATTATGAAAGAAAGAAAGAAAGAAAGAAAGACGATAACGAAAGAAGATTATGAAAGAAAGAAAGAAAGAAAGCAAGAAGATAACGAAAGAAGATTATGAAAGAAAGAAAGAAAGAAGATAACGAAAGAAGATTATGAACGAAAGAAAGAAAGAAAGCAAGAAAGCAAGACGATAACGAAAGAAGATTATGAAAGAAAGAAAGAAAGCAAGACGATAACGAAAGAAGATTATGAAAGAAAGAAAGAAAGAAAATAACGAAAGAAGATTAAGAAAGAAAGAAAGAAGATTATGAAAGAAAGAAAGAAAGAGATAACGAAAGAAGATTATGAAAGAAAGAAAGAAAGAAAGAAAGCAAGAAGATAACGAAAGAAGATTATGAAAGAAAGAAAGAAAGAAAGAAAGAAAGAAAGAAAAAAGAAAAAAAGAAGATAACGAAGGAAGATTATGAAAGAAAGAAAGAAAGAAAGAAAGAAGATAACGAAAGAAGATTATGAAAGAAAGAAAGAAAGAAAGAAAGAAAGAAAAAAGAAAAAAAGAAGATAACGAAGGAAGATTATGAAAGAAAGAAAGAAAGCAAGAAGATAACGAAAGAAGATTATGAAAGAAAGAAAGAAAGAAAGAAAGAAAGAAAAAAGAAAAAAAGAAGATAACGAAGGAAGATTATGAAAGAAAGAAAGAAAGCAAGAAGATAACGAAAGGAAGATTATGAAAGAAAGAAAGAAAGAAAGAAAAAAGAAAAAAAGAAGATAACGAAGGAAGATTATGAAAGAAAGAAAGAAAGAAAGCAAGAAGATAACGAAAGAAGATTATGAAAGAAAGAAAGAAAGAAAGAAAGAAAGAAAAAAGAAAAAAGAAGATAACGAAGGAAGATTATGAAAGAAAGAAAGAATGAAAGAAAGAAAACAAGGAAAGAAAGCTGGAAAAATGAAGAAAAATAAAAGAAAGTATTGCATTAGAATAATGGTAATAGCGAAATTATGTTCAAAGTGGGTAAAGAAAGAAAGAAACAGACAAACGAGAAAGAAAGAGAGAAAAATACAAAGAAAGAGAGAAAAATACAAAGAAAGAGAGAAAAATACAAAGAAAGACGTTGCTAGTAACGAAGAAAGATAATGAATTTCAACAGAAAATCAATGGAGAAATGAGAAAAATCTAGCAATGTAAGAACGTTTTTAAAATAAGAATAAGTGTTATCAGTTAAGAGCCATATGTGATACACGCTTTGGGCGATCATGTCTCGAAAGAGACATGAGTGACTGGGCAGAAGATTATCCCGCAGTAGGTTTCCATTGCTTTCTGCAGTAGACTGGTTGCCGAACAAGACTATAGAACCCAATTTGTTCTGCCATTAAACTCATCACTGGAGGGAAAGGAGATAGATTATATTACATTATTATATTAAGTATAAGTGGGGGATCAGTTTATTACTTCATAACAATAGAAAACCGATCCCTCACTTTATATCAGTAGAAGTTTTAATTATGTTTCTAACTATTATATTCAGTCAGTCAGTTAAGTGCCATACGTGATACACGCTTTGGGCGATCATGTCTCGAAAGAGACATGACTGACTGGGCAGCTGATTATCCCGCAGTAGGTTGCCATTGCTTTCTGCAGTAGACTGGTTGACAGCCAAAGCTATAGAACCCAATCTGTCCTATTATTAACCCATAACTGAAGGGAAGAGACGGATGATACTTTTCCCAAGAGTATTTGCTCGTAAGTGAATGCAAGGAATTCAAATAGAATTCGAACTCGGCTTCTCGATTCGAAGATCCGATTCGATATCCACTACACCACAGCGCACATCCATTTCTGTTATACTTCCAGCGAAATTGCGGGCCGAACATGTAACAGAAAGAAGAAAAATAAATGTCTTGCTATCAAAGATGAAAGCGAGTTAAAGAGGAAAATAATTTTTAAAAAAATAAAAAGAGCTAAAAATCAGAAAAACAAAAGAAAGAAACAAAGAGAAAAGGAAAAACAAAAATCTAAATTTCCAGAAAAGAAAGTAAAAAATGTAAAAATATTTAAGAAAAATAATTAAATATATGGTAAAAATATGAAGAAAATATGTAAAGTACAAGAAAAAGAGAAAGGGAAAAGGAAGGAATATAGGTAAGTAAGTAAGTAGGCAATCTTTGACGTCATTTTTTTCGCTATATTCAGTCCCAAATTTCGTGGTTGTCATCTATTTGCAAAGCTGGTTTCAGATACGAAACCCAAGCGTTTTCTTTCCCCGTAATTTCTGCCTTAACAAAAGTGTGCCTATTGGTTGGTCGACTCATTTTAAGCAAACCCTCATTATACGCCGCTGACACCCCTGGCAAGCCATTGTTTGCTCAATACCTAAACCTGCCGCCCACCTCTGTTAAACCAAACGATAGTACAGTACTCGACATGTGGCGCGTGCCACCCTGTCCGGTGTTGCCCGACAAAAACAACGGGCATTGTTTCTCTGTAGGACCTGCTTTCCCGCGCCTTTTAAACATTCTAAAAAGCGATGTGATGCTGACCTTGCCGTGTTGTCATCTAATCCTTTCCTTACTCATCACTTGAATGTGAGAGACATTCTTCTTCTGTGTGACGTGTCTCTTCAGGACGTAGGCGATCATTGTCTTCCACATCTCCCTATTCCTTCTTCTTCTATGTGCCATGTCCTTTCAGGACAGGCCATCATGGCTTTCCATGTCTCCCTATCCTTGGTGGCTTTCTCCTGTTACACCACGCAATCCCCTTCTGTCATCCACCTGCTCAAGCCCTTCATTATGCTATCCGCTGCTTTCCTCAGTCTCTTTTTCCCTCTATCTGGCCTGTTAGTATCAAGTTCTCTAAACCTTTCTTCCTCATTAAATGTCCCAGGAACTTTAGCTATCTCTTTCTGATGCTCAGTATTAATTTCTTTTTCGTTTCCATCATTTCCAAAACCTCATCATTGCTCAAATGCTCGATCCATGATATTCGCAGCATCCTTCTGTAGAACAACATTTCAGTTGCTTCAAGTTTGCCCTTCATCTTTAATGATATTGTCCAGCATTCACTGCCATATTGAGTAATTGACATCACATAGCAATACAGTACTCTTGTCTTTGATTCCTAATAGCTCTTAACACGCTTTCTCCTGTTACTTCATCTCAAACCTTGTTCTGTTATCCCTTTGATCAAGCCCATCAAGTACGTTATACATTGCTTTCTCCTGTCTCTCTTTCCCTCTATCTGACCTGTGAGTATCTGATTCTCCAAGCTCTCCATATTAGACAACACATAACAATCCAGTACTAGGATGCGGTTTCCGGTTTTCTCTTTTCCAATCTTTTCACTCTTTTCGTTTTTTTATTTTTTTCAATTGGAGTAGATAGACTAAACTATCGCCCGGTTCACACTCCACCCATGTCTATTGAACAGGTGAAGAGGCTCATATCTTGTTTCCTGTTTAGGATGCAGTTTCCGGTTGTCTCTTTTCCAATCTTTTCATTCTTTTCTCTCTTTATTTTTTTTTCAATTGGAGTAGATAGACTAAACTATCGCCCGGTTCACACTCCACCCACGTCTATTGAACAGGTGAAGAGGCTCATCCCTTGTTTCCTGTTTAGGATGTGGTTTCCGGCTTTCTCTTTTCCATTCTTTTTACTCTTACGTAGCCCCCTGTGCATCAGTGGCGTTATCGCCTTGTTTGGGGTGATATGATTAAAAAAAAAAACAAAAAGAACTCTCTTTTGGTTTCTAGCAAAAATTTCCTGTCACTCAATATTTGCTTAACTTTTAGAGGTTGCCTTATAAAAAAAAAATATTGATATATAGACACACGCAAACACACGCACACGCACTAGTGTGCGCGCACACACAGACAAACACCCACGCATACACACAAAGACAAATAGAAGGCACGAGATTAACGAAATAGATAAGATGTATGTATGTATGTGCGTGTGTGTGTAGGCATAGTAAGCCAATAAATGAAATTTGAAAAAAAGTGAATAATGTTAATAGTAACAACAACAACAATAATAAAAATTTAATATATAATTAGGAAGCCAAATTCAAATTGAAATTTTTGTTTTCTCATCATGCGTCTCTTTGGTCCAAAGGCATAATAATAAGAAATAATAATTTTAAAAAAATAATAATAACAATATTTTAGTATATTATTATGGGAATTTCCCAAAATTCCGGTTTTTAATATTTTTCTCATCATGCCTCTATTTGATCTAAAAATAATAATAATAATAATAATAATAATAATTATTATTATTATTATTATTATTATTATTATTATGATACTTGTGTTTTTTTTTTTGTAATTATTTCATCGTCCTAGTATAATCATATTCTGTAAGACACCTACGTGGGCAATCGTTTTCTAATAATACGCACACACACAAATAAATATATATATATATATATATATATATATATATATTTCATATTCCATGACATTTATTCAGTATTTTTCTCTATAATTTTTGTTCATATATATATGTATATATATATATATATATATATATATATGAACAAAAATTATAGAGAAAAATACTGAATAAATGTCATGGAAGGAAGGATGGAAGAAAAGACATAAAGAACGAAGGGAAAAAAGAAGTAAAGGTGAACTGTAAAGAAAGAAAGAAAGAAAGAAAGAAAGAAAGAAAGAAAGAAAGAATGAATGAAAGAAGGGTGAAGGGAAGTATATTAAAAAAGGAAGAAATATATATAGAAGTATATGAGAAAGAAAGAAAGAAAGAAAGAAAGAAAGAAAGAAGGAAAGAAAGAAAGAATGAATCAAAGAAGGGTGAAGGGAAGTATATTAAAAAAAGAAGAAATATATATAGAAGTATATGAGAAGACAGAAAGAAAGAAAGAAAGAAAGGAAGGAAGAAAGAAAGAAAGAAAGAAAGAAAGAGTGAAAGGCAGTATATTAAAAGAAAGGAAGAAATATGAAGGGAAATATGAGAAAGAAAGAAAGAAAGAAAGATGAAGGGAAATATGAGAAAGAAAGAAAGAAAGAGTTTATGGAAGTATATGGAAATAAAAGAGGTAAGTGTATGCAAAGAAAGAATGAATGAAAAAAAGGAAAGGGGGATGGATGTCTATGGCAAGAAAGATAGAAAATAAAAGGTGAAGGGAATATATGAAAAAAAAAAAAAGAAAGAAAGAAAAAAGAAGAAAGAAAGAAAGTAACTCGGTTTGGTGTTGATATCTCAAAGTCATTTGTCCAGATTAGACTACTTCATAAGTTGAAAGGTTATGACAGTTAGGGAATAATCTTTGATTTGATTCATTCTTGCGTATCAAGAAATGAAAGTTGTCCTGAATGGCCATTCCTTTAAATCATTTTGCATTAAGGCAGGTTCCTCCTATTGCTCCATCCTTGGACCTACATAATTCCTAACTTTCCTTAACTTCCTTTCAATTGTCATTAGTTCTCAACCACCATGCTGATGACGCAATTATTTACTCTTGTCATAATGGTAAATCTGATCGATTTGATAAGGTCAAATTATCAACAGATATAAAAAAAAAAAAAATAATCTGTTGTTAACTGGGGCAAGAAATAGCTTATACTAACCCCCTCCCGCCCAGAAGAGTGACGGATTGGGCCTTCTCGTGATTACTTTCTCAGCTAGCATGAAATGGTAGACAAAACTATCGCCCGATTCACACTCCACCCAAGTCTATTGAACAGGTGTAGAGGCTCATCCCTTGTTCCCTGTTTAGGATGTGGTTTCCGGTTTTCTCTTTTCCAATCTTTTCACTCTTCTTTTTATTTTTTTTATTTTTTTCAATTGGAGTAGATAGACTAAACTATCGCCCGGTTCACACTCAACTCCCGTCTATTGAACAGGTGTAGAGATTCATCCCTTTCTCCCTGTTTAGGATGTGGTTTCCGGCTTTCTCTTTTCCAATCTTTTCCCTCTTATGTAGCCCCTGCCCACCAGTGGCGTTACCGCCTTGCTCGGGGTGATATGATTAAAAAGAAAATTCTTAATCAAAGGCTGTTGACATTAAGATGGATCTATGTACCGTACTAGACTTCTTTTTTTTTTCGCCAGAAGCTATCTTACACATTCTGAAGTCTATAATTCGTTCATCAGTTGAATATTTCGGTCGCAACTTGTTTGGTGCATCTGATATACATTTAGGTATTCTTAATTAAATCCACGGAATAATCTGTAATGTAATCCGTCCTGACATGTCATCACGGCATCAGTCATTTTCCAACCACCATACCATAGATTATCTGCTCCTTTTCTCTAAATAGTTTCATGGTAATCGGTCTTAGGAGTTTTCTTTTAGACTATGAATTTCGCGCAGTGTAAGATTTTGTTGTGGATCCGGGTGAGGAACCACACAAAATAATGAACAACAAAACAGATATTTGAGATAGAAAATAGAATATATTGAACGTAAAAATACAAACTGGAACGCAGGTTAGTAATCCAGGAATACGATTAATAAGGAATACATATATATACAAGTCGGGCATCTCGAGGTGGTGTAATGGTTAGCAAGCACGTCTCGCTAGCTCCATTGCAATTGAGTAGTGAGTTCGATCTTCACTGGGTGCCCCATACTTTCGGCCTTGTACATATCTAAGTTACGCTTAGTAAATCACCATATATATATATATATACAAGTCTTGAAGTGAAGCCGTGTTGAAATAGTATATCCGTGTAATTTTTTTTTTAATCATTTCACCCCAAGCAAGGCATTCCACTGCCATTATTGCGCATGGGGCTACATAGGGGAAGGTAAAGAGAAGGAGTGGTTAGACATAGGGAATGTCAGGAGGAAGGTGACAGATGAGTAAGGATACCGAGGATGAGGGTTGGGCAGATGGGAAGAGTGTTTGATAGAATGGGAGCAGGTTAGTGTGTTAGGAGGTGTCTATTGACCTTACATTTAAACTCCTGGAGATTGTAGCCATCGGGGAAGCAATCGTGTGGAAGGGAATTCGACAGTCGGGAAGTGCGAGGAAAGAAACTGTTGGAGTAGAAGTTACGGCTGCATTTTATCGGTTTCACTGTAAAAGGGTGGGATCTAGTTGCTAGTCTAGTATCTCGTGCAAATTCGAACCTAGGGGGCACCAGTGATCTAAGTTCATCGGAGCAGAAGCCGTGAAAGTATTTATAGAAGAGACACAGGAAAGCCACGTCGCGCCTGTGGGAGAGAGACTGCAGGCGGTCTGCCAAGTCGGTATCTATCACATTAGAGACCCTCCTCTGAACCTTATCGAGAAGCCCGAGGAGAATAGCAGGGGCACCCGACCAGATATGGCAGCAGTATTCAATGCACGGGCAGATGGTAGATTTATATATGTGCAGGATAGATTTAGACGGAAAAAACTTCCTGGGCCTACACAGAGAACCGACTTTCATAGCAGCGGATTTAGCAATGGATTCGATATAGTCATTCCATTTGAGGTCCGCTGAAAGTGTGAGACCAAGGAGGCGTAGTGTTTTACTGTCTGGGAGGCAAGCCTGGTCCATGCTAATGGGAGGTAGGTGAGATTTTCGATGATGGTTAATTGAGAGTATCTTCGTTTTAGAAGCATTAAAATTTACTAGCCATTTCTTACCCCCAGTCCACTATAGATTGGAGGTCTTTTTCAATCTCGGCTGCGAGGTTAGCTTTGACGCCTACACCAGATTTTTGTAGGAGACGAGAGTAAACTGTGGTGTCATCGGCGTACAAAAATATTATTCTGGCTGAGGAGATACTATGCCAACTGACGTGGTATTCTCTCTGTAACTTCGATATCGTTCGGTAACTTACGGATCAGTCCCGATGTCTCTCACGGATCTCTTCGGTTCTCTCTATGTTAGGAGTATATGTATACTCAAGTCGAGTCATATTATAACAGAAAAAGGGGAAATCCCACAACAGATTTACAGCTAGGTCTCATCATTTTATAGTATACGTGCCAAGATGTAACCGTATATTCTATACTAATTACTCTCTCTCTCTCCCTCCCTCTCTCTCTCCTTAATAATAATGTATTCCTTTTTCTTATACTTTCACACTCAGTGACCTCTTACCTTTTAGTTGCTCTATTGCCTTGAACGGAGTGAAATTAAAACAAAAATTAATACTCACCGAAACACCATTCGGTATTAGAAAAATTATGAAATGTAAAATTCGTTACCGTCCCACGCGTTTTTGTTTTCTGTTATTTTATATCTGATTTTGTTTTTTTGTTTTTAATTTCAGTAACGTTGGAGTTAAACAGACTAGAACCTAACTACGGCCCAATTGCTCAGCATGTCGTTGCACCAATCACCAAAGAGGACCTCAGTCCATGTCAACCGTGCGTTCTTGAACTTCCATGTTCAAGCCGCTCGCCAAACGTGAGTCCATCGCAGGCGCCACGTCAGCTCGATCTGCCAGGATGGCCGAACCAGACCTTGATCCAGCCGGCACATACTCTCCACCCTCATCCAAGTCCTCCACCAGCCTATGTTACTTCACATTGTCCTCTGCCTACTCTACCGGCCTTAGGGTCGCACTGCGAGCCGCATTTTCCGTTGCATCTTTACAAGCAGGACCCCTCACTTTATCGACGCACCCAGTTCGTGCCATGTCTCCCACTTCTGCCAACGACCACCGTTTCCCATCATCATCCTCATCGCCACACGTCTCCATGTTTTTCACGTCTCACGCCGAGCCCTGACCGCATTTTTCCCGACCCAAAACGGATCGACCGCTATGATTTTGACGCTAAGCTCTCGCAGCAAAGACTGGATCAGCTTCTAATGAACATGTCCCCGACTTCTTCTCTTGAACATTCCCCTCGAAGTGTAGATTCAGCTATTTCTGTGGGAAAGCGTAAAGTCCGGTCGGGATCAGATGGGGAGGCGACACAAAAATTTGTGTGCGAAGCGTGCAATAAAAGCTATTCGACGCTTAGCGGTCTATCTCGGCACAAACAGTACCACTGCAGCACTCAGGCAAAAAAGGAGTTCATTTGTAAATATTGCAATAAGACGTATCTGTCCCTTGGGGCGTTAAAGATGCATATTCGTACGCACACGTTACCTTGCAAGTGCAAAGTATGCGGAAAGGCGTTCTCCAGGCCGTGGCTCTTACAAGGTCATATCAGGACCCACACTGGAGAAAAACCTTTTAAATGTTCGCATTGTGGACGCGCATTTGCCGATCGATCAAATCTTCGGGCTCATCTACAGACGCATTCGGACGTCAAGAAATACAGCTGTAAGGCCTGTACGAAAACCTTTTCTCGGATGTCACTTCTACTGAAACACGAAGAAACAAGCTGTCGAGGTCTGGTGCGATAGAACTATATATATATATATATATATATATATATAAGGTTTACAGACAAACACCGGTTCTCGTACGATCACCGAACTTAAACAACGTGGAGCAGATTGGTGACCTCTTGGGAATACAAGGTTCTGTAAGGTTGGATGTGCAGCTGGTGTAACAGCTCGGAATTTAAAATCGAAGATATGAGTTCTAATTCCAGTCAGTTTTTCTATATTCACCTATGCACAAATACCCCTGGGAAAGTTATGAATCAACCGTTCCTCCATCCATCTATAGACAATTAGTAGAACTTGCATCAATAAAAAAATCATTTTTATCTCCCCAGAATTCCTGCAATTTAAAAATATTTTATAGCTATAAATAACCTGCCAATGTTTGAAAAGCCGTAAAAAACAAAAGAACCAACACACACACACACACACACACACACACACACACACACACACACATATATATATATATGTAGAGATAGAGAGAGAGAGAGAGAGAGAGACTTGGTGGGTGATATAGTGATATGTTTCCTAATGGCTCCAGATGTCATGGTTTTCACACAAGGTCAAAAAAAGAATGCTTAAATTCATCTTCAAGACAGGCATTTCTCGGATTGTAAGAATGGTACCAGATAATTGCCACTTTCTTGTTACCGTTTCTGTTTGACTTTGTGTCGCTTAAAAGGTCCAAATCTAATATATTGTAACGATCTCCGGAAGCAAGAGTCATTTTGCAATAGCTTTAATTACAAAAATAAAAGCCGGTAATCTACAGCAATGTGTAAACAAACATCCATCTTTGATTTCAGTACCAGCAACACTAATGGCCAACAACGAACTTCTACCGTGTGCGAATAGTTTAATTCTCAGCTAAAACAACCAGGACATTTTGCTCGGTGAACTCTCTGCAGCTGATGAGGTATAAAAAATCCGAATATATATATATATATATATATATATATTCGGATATGCTATATATATATAGCACACTTGGTATACTATCCAGGTAAATTCCAATAGAGACGAACTCAAAAGAACTCAATGTTAAATTCAATTATTTGATTTAACAGTGTAATATAATTTAGAAAAGAGTTTTGATTTATTACAATTCCAATGGTAATACATATTTTACCACGTAATGATGTTATTATTGCGGTTCGTCAGACCCAAATGGTACAACAGTTTATCTTCAAAATATCCCCTCCAAAAAATTATTTTATACAGAAGCTCACATGTCCGTATTTAGAATAGACATTTGTAATGGTTATTTACGAAAAATTTCTTGCTCATTTAAAAAGAACCCAAAGACTAGAAAAAAGCAAAGATAAAGGAAAAGTAGAAGATTGATTAATGGAAAAAAGAGAAAAAAATAAGAGTCGTAATATTAACATCATTTTGCGGTGAAATATGTATTACCTATTGGAATTGTAATAAATCAAAAATCTTTTCTAAATTATCTATATATATATATATATATATATATATATATGAATGTATGTATGTGAGTGTGTCTATGTGTGCATAAATTATTTTCAGATAGAGTGTATCTGTAAAAGAACAAAATGAATAAAAAACAAGAGGAAAACTAATTTTAACCGAGTCGTTTCGTCGTCTGAGGGACTTTATTAAGACAATAGGAAGAAATTATTTTGTTATAGATGTTTATATACAAGAGGAAGGACGTTAGTATATCAAGACTTTGAGATTTGAGAACGTTCTTGAATGTACATCAGGGGTCGAAAGGTCAGACAAACATGTAGAGGACACAAAATGGCTGAATTCAAAGTCTGGTCAGAGATAGAAATAAGCGAGTAATATTCAAGAAAATATACTTTTGTGGCTGTTTTTTTTTTAAGCCATTTTTGTAAACCATGACATATTTGCTTTTGTATATAAACATGTGCAACAAAATAAATCCTTACTTTTGCCTTCATAAAGTCCCTGAGTCGACAAAAGGCGTTGACTAAGAATAGTTTTTCTCGTCTTTTTATTCATATATATATATATATATATATATATATATATATATATATATAATTTTCAGTCATAATTAAATTAGACCAGTACTCAGTTGTATTAAAAAGTGCTCAATACATTTTTATTGTAGAGCCTTTGAATATTTTTCATTTGGATATTAGTTATTTCCGCAACCTAGGTTTCAACCTTTCGGTATATTCAGGCGATTTATAATAAATTTATTATAAGATATTATTTATTTATAAGTTATTATAAATCGCTATTAATGAAGTTATTTATTACTCAGTTATTATAAAACACCTGAAGATTCCGAAAAGTTGAAACCTAGGTTGCGAAAATAACTAATTTCCAAAGTTTATATATATATATATATATATATATATATATATATATATATATATATATATATTGATATGCTTGAAATTAATCGGCAGGGGAATACTGGGTATTTGTCCGAATTTCTATTCCCTAAATTAACATCCAGGCGAACATAACTTAATATTTACTTATAAAAATGTTTGTTTTTGTGTATATTTCTGAGATAAAATAGTATTTACAGTATTTACATTATTTGGACTATTGTCCTCATCTTTGTTGCCATTTGTCCTTAAGGACACATCACCCAGTGGATATAAACGTTGGTTAGTTTCTGTGACTTGACCCAAAGAGTTGCGAGTTCAATCCCACTGCTACAGCAGTGGTGAACAAGTAAGTTGCAGGGTTAAAGAGAGATAACTCATGACTTCCAAAAAAAACATTACTACGCAAGGGACGAGAATGAAATACCGCAGTGATTTTAAGAAAGGGTTCGGTTCGAAATTCCTAACACCAGAACTAGGTCGGAGCGTACAACGGCCGAAACGTCGTACAAATGGCAACAAAGATGAGGACAATAGTCCGAATAATGTAAATACTTAAAAAAAAAACTTTGTATTTATAAATTTCTGCACAACATCAAATATATAAATGATAAAAGATATCTCATGAAAACAAATATTTTGTACAGAAAACCAAATCGTGCTACTACCAATAATTTTAATTGATTTTACACCTGAAGCCTTCTCGAAATCCAACCTAGTTTTAAACTAAACTAGAAACTTTCTAAGCTAATCCTTGTTTGTTTTTTACTTTTTCAAAAACTTTCGTAATTCAGTCCACGTCAAATATTGTCAAAAAAGAAAAAAAATGCTGCGCCAATTTCGGGCATGCCCCAAAAGGACTTTTCGGTACCCATCTCCATGAAGGCTCCGAGATTAACCGATGACATTGAAGTTAACAGAATTTTCTAGGTCATATGAAAAATAACCTTTTTTTTTTTTTGCATATGTCAAACTTTTCAAATTCGTACGCGGCTCCAAACATGGAACACGCGAATCGTTTTTTCATGAAAACGAAGCAGATATTTTATTTCTGTGCAGAACACGTATGGTAAAAGGCAAAGAAAATAAAAGACCATATGCAGGATTACCGTCACCGTAAGTTTCCAGTAAAAAAGTAGCTTGCATTCAATTTGTCTTTTGCAAAAAACTAACCAGAGATGCAACTAAAAATATATCTGTATAAGGAAAATCTGACGAAAAGAACAATTTTGGCCGATTCAAATATTAGGATTTTATTTTCGCATGGTTTCACATATGCAAGTATCAATATATAAAGGTACGTTAATCTAAACAGTAACTTAGATAAACAAGTATATCTGCATACACATGCACACACACGTACAAAGACACACACCTATATATATATGATAGAAATGTAGTTTTTTTTTGTACAGGCATATATATTAGGCAAAACGATAAGAATACGTTATGACCTTTTTTTTCTTTTTTAGTAACGAATGCTTATTATGTACCCTTATGTATATCCTTTTAAGAACGTCACGTGTTCCCAGCAGCACGATTCCTCTAACTACATTAAAACGATGTCAACTATGTTTGTTCCCTGGTGATCCGTGTTCAAATTCAAATGTCGGCAGGAACACTTTATTCATATATAGACAGTTTTTTTAGATTATATTTATTTGCTCAGTATCAGGGACAGGCCATAAGAAAATATAAAAGTGGGCAGTGATGTCAAGACTGAATGGCGACTATCTGTTTCATGCTTAAACGCATATTTTTTTATGACCTGAAGCGTTAAACGGACTGTCGACGCTTAAAAAGAAAAGGTGGATATCTATGCCTACTTTTAATTAATTCTTAAAGAAGGCGTTTTAACTTTGGGTAACAACCACAGTTTTCATGGTTATTTTCGCGGCAGACATAATTTTACAACATTGAAGAATGTAGTAACATTATTTTTATCTAGTTTCGTCTACTCAGCTAATTTAGATTCACAACTACTTGTCCACACACACACACACACACACACACACACACATATATATATATATATATATATATATATATACATATATATATATATATATATATATATATATATATATATATATACATAAAATTCTAAGTGCATGCGTGTCTGCAGAGGTGATCGTCATATTAAAATATGCAAAAATATTAATTTTTTTTTATCATACACCGTGTGAAAGCACGTGCGATACCCTGTCCTTATCAGCCGCCGACCAGGGTGATAACACAGTTTTGGTAGCTCAAGGCAGTACTGCCACTCCTGGAGCTACCAAGCAGCTTTTGCTACCGGACAGGGTATTAAGAGAATTATATATATATATATATATATATGCCAGATCAAATAAGAGCAGAGACTGCATTGAACGTTTATCTTCATTTTTTGTGTGCAGTTTGTGATTTGAAAAAAAAACAAAAAAAAACGCGTTTAATTTCGGCCGTTGATGTCATTACTCGTTTACCGTAACCGACTTTTACGTAATCACACGGGAATGCTAGTTCCGCGTGTATTTTCTCCATGCTGAAAACTTCTTGCTTTCGACCAAATCCAACTTGATGCATATATATTTCACGGAAAATTGTCTCTATTTCAAAGGCTCTCATAATTATAGTTTTTTTTTTATTATTATTATTCATATCCCGACCTCTGCATACTGATTAATCTCAAATTCTAGCGTTACTTTCAAGATTTCTAAGGTAGTTAATTAATATGTCGGAAAAAAATATTTGCTTACTTATATATGTGAATCAACGTTCCTTTCAACAGAATTTCATACAGTTGGTTACCATAGTGAAATATGAAATTGTTGTTGGGTGCTTGCATTTGTGCCAAAGATTTGTAACCTAGCAATTATGGGTTCATTTGTTGTTTTGTTTTCATTATAATGTTACAATGCATGTCTTTTTTTTCATTTCACGTTACTGGATTTTTTTTAATGTTTTTGGCACAAAACATGAAAAAACGGAAATTTTAAAATGAATGCCACTTTTACAAATTTTGAACGAACCAGCAGCAGCAAAAAAATTGAAAGAAAAAATGTTTTATCTTGAAGGCAGCATAATCTTTTTTGTTATTTCTACTTCTCTATCTATCTCAATGTACACACATACACACTAATATATATATATATATATATATATATATATATATATATATATATATACCAACTGAATTCATTACCTTCACTTACGCACAAATACTCTTGGGAATGGTATTAATTCGTCTCTTCCTTCCAGTTATGGGTTAAATAGCAGGACAGATTGAGTTCTATAGCCTTGGTCGGCAACCAGTCTACCGCAGAAAGCAATGGCAACCTACTGCGGGATAATCTTCTGCCCAGTCAGTCATGTCTCTTTCGAGACATGATCGCCCAAGCGTGTTTCACGTATGGCGTTTAACTGACTGATATATATATATATATATATATTGACTTAATTATTAGGCCACCCCAGTGTTTTAAAAAAATTATGTATTTCTTTTGTTAATATTGCACAATAACATGTGCGTCAAATGAATTTATAAATATTTTATAATTACCTGTATTGCAGTTTCATCAATAAAAGAATGAAGAAAATCTAGGATGATTCAGACAAATTCATCTTTGCTTCCTTGCCTTGTAAAATCTTGCGAAGTAATAATAATAAAAGAACAATTCTATTTTCATTTAGAATTATCCACTTGGCAATAAATACTAAAAATAGTATGAAATACATCATTTCTTTTTAAAAACTGTGGCTGCCTAATAATTATGGCCAGGAGTGTATGTGTATATATTCATATATATATAAAATCTACAGGGTGCGATGGGTAAATTGTCGCTCTTTGCCTTGTAAAATCTTGCGAAGTAATAATAATAAAAGAACAATTCTATTTTCATTTAGAATTATCCACTTGGTAATAAATACTAAAAATAGTATGAAATACATCATTTCTTTTAAAAAACTGTGGTGACCTAATAATTATGGCCAGGAGTGTATGTGTATATATTCATATATATATAAAATCTACAGGGTGCGATGGGTAAATTGTCACTATTTGCCTTGTAAAATCTTGCGAAGTAATAATAATAAAAGAACAATTCTATTTTCATTTAGAATTATCCACTTGGTAATAAATACTAAAAATAGTATGAAATACATCATTTCTTTTAAAAAACTGTGGTGACCTAATAATTATGGCCAGGAGTGTATGTGTATATATTCATATATATATAAAATCTACAGGGTGCGATGGGTAAATTGTCACTATTTGCCTTGTAAAATCTTGCGAAGTAATAATAATAAAAGAACAATTCTATTTTCATTTAGAATTATCCACTTGGTAATAAATACTAAAAATAGTATGAAATACATCATTTCTTTTAAAAAACTGTGGTGACCTAATAATTATGGCCAGGAGTGTATGTGTATATATTCATATATATATAAAATCTACAGGGTGCGATGGGTAAATTGTCACTATTTGCCTTGTAAAATCTTGCGAAGTAATAATAATAAAAGAACAATTCTATTTTCATTTAGAATTATCCACTTGGTAATAAATACTAAAAATAGTATGAAATACATCATTTCTTTTAAAAAACTGTGGTGACCTAATAATTATGGCCAGGAGTGTATGTGTATATATTCATATATATATAAAATCTACAGGGTGCGATGGGTAAATTGTCACTATTTGCCTTGTAAAATCTTGCGAAGTAATAATAATAAAAGAACAATTCTATTTTCATTTAGAATTATCCACTTGACAGTAAATACTAAAAATAGTATGAAATACATCATTTCTTTTAAAATAAAACTGTGGTGGCCTAATAATTATGGCCGGTAGTGCATATATATATTTTGGAAACAAAGACTTTATACACACAGGCACTCCTTCACCAACACTAAGATATCAAACAGCCCTTTCCCGAAAATATTGTGAATTGAAAGAGACTTACCTAAATCCAGAGATA
This sequence comes from Ascarosepion bandense, assembly GCA_037127315.1. Classification (NCBI taxonomy): domain Eukaryota; kingdom Metazoa; phylum Mollusca; class Cephalopoda; order Sepiida; family Sepiidae; genus Ascarosepion; species Ascarosepion bandense. The sequence goes on from JBBBDQ010000516.1 coordinate 5,247,931, forward strand.
AGTGGAAACTGATAGGCAAGGCTAGCACTCCTAATAGCTTAAGGGATAGATGTAATCTCTGTTTAACAGAAAAAAATTAAGATTTTAAAATTTCAATATCAGAATGTACTTCTAAATAAACGTAGAGAAATCATTAGCATGTCTCGTCACAGGAATAGATTTAAACTGCAGTAATTATTTAATTCTTGCATTAGACAAAATAAAATTTTTAAAATTTGGCGAAGCAGTAGCCTTTTCCCTCCTACGTACCACTACTAACCCAATGGTCAAGCCACATGCCTCCCACTGCCATAAGATAAATTACTACTAAGATTCCTCTAGCTTAACCCTATAACAGTCAACATTCCCCCACCCCTTCCTTTACTAATTCCTGCCTCCAGCATTAGAAATTTCGCCATTATTTGATTAAACATGGTTGACAATGCATGTTTTAAACTGACATGTTGAAAATGGCTATGTCCCCCTCTAAATTTTATCTAAATTGATATATATATATATATGTGAGGTTTCTATGATGGTCCTTAAAAATAGTTCTTATCTATAATAGTTAGGAGAACTCTATTTTGAGGTTTTTATTTCAGTTAAATCTGCATCAGTGACACAGAAAGTGTTTCACAAATTAATCAATGGTAAATGTTATTATCCTTTTAAAATATTGTTATAGAGCTATATATATATATATATATATATATATATATATATATATATATATATATATACTTAATACTATCGCTACAGAAGTTTTACATAACTTTATCACGATATTTTTTATTTAACTGTATAGATATAGAAATTCCAATATATATTTTACTTGACTGTATCGTTATAGAGCTTTAAGTGAATATTTCTACGTAACTCTATCGTTGTAGAGCATCTAATATATATTCTTACTTACCCATATCATTATAAAACTTTCATGTATATTTTTACTTGATTCTATCGTTACGGACAGAATATATATTTTTCGTTAACTCCCACGTTATAGCCCTTGATTATATATTTTACTTAACCCTGTCGTTATAGACTTTGACTATGTATTTTTACTTAAATCTATCTATCGTTATAGACTTTGAACATGTATTTGTACTTCATCCTATCGTTAGAGACCTTGAATATATATTTTTACTTCACACTACCTTTATAGATTTTGAATATATATTTTTACTTAACTATATCGTTTTAGATCTTGAATGTATATATTTACTTAACTATATTGTTATAGACTTTGAACTTGTATTTTTACTTAACCCTATCGTTATAGACCTTGAATATATATTTTACTTGACTCTATCGTTATAGACCTTGAATACATATTTATTACTTAACCCTATCCTTACAGATCTTGACTGTATATTTTTACTTAACTCTATCGTTATAGACCTTGAATATATACATTTACGTAACTGTGTCATTATAGAGATTTCAATATATATATATATATATATATATATTCCCCTTGAGGCAAAATGTGGCACAAGGACACTTTAATATGGGTAATCCATGCCATATAGCTCAGGCAAAAATTGAATGTCTGCTGTTCCCTAGACGTGATTCTACCCTTCGGCGGAGGCCCGTGGGTTACTCTCAGTTCGAAGGCAGAGTGAACGACAATGTCAAAATTGCGTCCGAGCGGCAATGCCCCACTCCCACGCACACATAATAGTGTCCAAAGGATTTATGAGGATTGGGACATGCCCATTAATGTTCATAGGTACGTATATATATATATATATATATATATATATATATATATATATTCTCTGTGTATGTCAATGTGCGTACTCATGTATGTATGTGTGTGCGTGATATTTCATCCGCTTGTAAACATATTTTTATTTGACGAATTCTTCCTTTTCCAAGATTGCTTGCCGTAAAGTGATCAATCTGTCTATTAACATTTTTTTATTATTATCATATCCAATTTTGTGAGTTGAAGGCTTTGTTAATCTTGGACCCGTTAACAAAGTTGGATAAGCGATCTTCCACCGAGAATGGGTTTTTCTGTGTTTATAATTAAAAAAAAACGAATACAAGAAAGAAAGACAGAAAGAAATACATCTGTCGTAAGTAAATCATTTGACAACGAAATCATTTTCATCTAATTTGTTTTATTTATTCTTTGACATGGAAAGAAACAAATCTTTTTTTTTCTTTCTTTCTTTGTGTTTCCTATTTCAAAGACGAAAGAAAGAAAACTTTTCCAGACAATTCCTCTGTCATAATATTCTGGCGTCTTTATGACATGGCATCATTAAACGAACGGCCGACAAAAATAAAAATTTATGATTCAAAATAGTTAAAAAAAAATGCACACCTATATATGAAAGGATTCGTTTGAACATTATTTTTGATCGATACTCGTATTTAGGTAGATATTCTGTTTATAATCAAATAGTACAATATATTTATTTCGACCGGTCTGGTTATTTACAATAAATTTTTATTGCGAAAATGTGTGCCATTCGGCAGGATTATGAACCTGCGACCCCTATCCCTGTAGAGGAAACTACCATGCGATGTGGCACGTCTTAGACCTCTCGAACACGAACGACCTTCAGTCTAAACTAGGTTTTAATCAAGCCTACATAACACAATTTCCGATTCATCGCAATAACCACATCTGCTCTGAAATGTATCGTAATGTCAACAAATGTAAACATGTTACGGAAATTAACGAAGATTAACGAAACTTGGTTATAAACAACCGACAATTTGAAATGAATTGTTTGGAGATTATTTTTGATTGATACTCGTATTTAAGTAGATATTCCTTTCATAATCAAACAGTATTATATATTTAGTTCTACCCGCCTGATTATTTTCGATATAATATTCCAAATTAAATCTCATGGTCTGAAGAGATGGGTATATTCGCCCGTTGAAATCAATTATAACCAGTTTAGATAAAGTGTTAAGTTTTCCTTATATATATATATCCTTATATATATATATATGGCGGAGAAGTTTGTAACTTAGCTGAGCATTGTTATTTCAGTCATACCGACTTCGAAGTTTCAGGAAGGCATTATTGCGATGTCTTCACTCTTGTTTTTTTTCTGTTCATATATATATATATATATATATATATATATAAGTGTGGATGTGTGTACCAACTTTAGTCCTTAAACATATTATATACAACTGATATTTTCCTTCTCCTAGACTAGTTGCCGTAATGTGATTTGACAGTTTTTTTCATTCAACTCATAGTTGGGCGAGGGTAAAAAGATAGATTCGTAATTCCCAAACAATTAGTGAGTGGTGAAAGTCTTTTCACAGCTGGAATTTGAACTCGTCCTGCTGATTTCATTATACCAGACCGTTAGCTCATATTTCAATCTTTCTTTTTTTTTTCTTTTTTTTTTTTTTTTTTTTGTATATGAAAGTTTCGACTTTATTAAATGTGCACCGGTCGGAATAGCGTACAAAAAATTCTGCCGAATATTTTAGCAGAGTATGATCTGGCTGGAAGTGTTTCTCTCTTTGTCCATCATTTTATACCCTCGTTCCGTTTTCATCCGTTTTTTGTTCTGCTTTTTTTTTATCTCTCTCTCTATTTCCCTTCTTTCATTTTGTAATTTTTAGAAATTGTTTTCAGATGCCAAAAAAAAAAAATGAAAAGATTTTTCGTCTGAAAAACTCAAAAACTAAAACGACTGGTATTGTATAATATTGTTCATGAAATGTTTGAGAATATATATTTTTTTTTTGTTCTCGCTTGAGATCTCGTTTCATTGTTGTTTTCACATGCCGATTCGACACTCAGGGTAACAATTCACAATTGTTTAAACCAATGATACAAGGCCGAGATGACGACGTACACAGCAAGTAACGATGAAACTGTTAAAAACAAAATAAAACGTTTTTTTTTCAAACAATGTCTCTTGGAAAATATTAATATAACGAATTGGTCGGTTTAAAAGCAGACTAAACTTTAACTGCATAACGAAGTCAATTTAAAAAGAAACGTTACTAGATGTCGCATATTTAATCCTTATTAAAAAACTATTCTTTTTTTCTTTTCTTTTTTTAATCATTTCACCCCAAGCAAGGCACTCCACTGCTACTATTGCACAGGGGGGGGGGTACATAAATGAAAGTGATGAGAAAAGGTGGTTAGATATAGGAAATGTCAGAAGGAGGGTGATAGACGGGTAAGGATACCGAGGATGAAGGTTGGGTAGATGGGAAGAGTGTTTGAGAGAATGGATGCGAGTTAGTGTGTTAGGAGGTGTCTATTGACCTTACATTTAAACTCCTGGAGATTGTAGCTGTCGGGGAAGCAAGTATGTAGAAGGGAAGGGAAGGGAAGGGATCTTAAAAAAGAAGTTTGGGGATCTTTAGAATCGATTGGATTACCTTCTCGCTGTAGCAGTATCAATGCGATTTAATGTCTTTAAAAGATGCAAGAGAAATTTAACCATTTTTTTTACTCATGTGTGAGAGAGTGAAATACATCTTAGGCAACGAAAAATTACGTACCACTGAAACGAAGCATTGACAAGATTTCTCGTGCATTTATCTATATTTCTGAGATGGGGTATTGTAACTATTTACACTACAGAACCTTTTATTTAGTCCAGTGCGGAGAGATTGTTCTAGTTCCACGTGTCATGCCTTTTCTGGATTTCTCAGTGTCAGTTATTTCGCTCTTAGCACTCAACTCTCAAAGTTCTTGCTCGCCTTTATTGTGGCCAAGTATTTAACTTACAACTCTTTGGGTCAAATCGCGAGATTACTCTTATCAACAGGAAAATGAATGACAGGCATGGTATGTGGACCTAGAACAATATATTAGGCATGACACGTGGAACTAGAACAATTTACCTCACCACAGGACAAAATAAAGGATTCGGTTTGAAATTCTAACGAATATATCTTATATATATTTAGTGTATCGAGGCAGCAAATCATTTTCTAAACATATACTGTTAAATATAAGAGACAATGAATGTCTACAATGTTTAATCATGAGCCGTTCTAAACGTCGTATTTTGGCTTTAATTTCAGTTGAAAATAAAGACAAAAATTCTCCAACATTTGGATATTTTTTTATTAAGTTGGTTCTAAGCTTTCGGTTCATATGAGCCATCTTCAGAGAGATTATTAAGACGGTAACACAATAACATCCACCATCAGCGACGATTTTATTTTGCATAAAACTCCGCTAGGCAACGGCAATAGTTGCCAAAAAATAACTAACGCAGTTCGCAAATTTGCAATGTGGTTCTATGACGTCACACTGCGTGATAGCGCGAAATGACAACAGAACCATGTATTCAAATGCAATGTAATGTGTTATGACCAGATTTAAACGTGATTTTATTAAGTGTGGGTTGTTTGGATTTAATGTAGATGGCCGCCAATATCTGTAGTTTCTTTTTACTGTGTGTATGAGTAAGGATGATTGTATTGTTGACTAAAATCTGTCTGATATTACCTACATGTTCATGTTTTAACATAGACATGTAGGTAATATCAGACAGTTATATATTTCACTTTAATAAGCTTCATCAGAATTTTTAAAGACAAATTTCGATTTTAAAGAATCTATGAAGAAGCTTATTAAAGTTAATCATGTTAGATTAAAGACACTTTTTTCCTACGTGTTTTTTATTTATTCTTTTCATATATATATATATATATATATAGAGAGAGAGAGAGAGAGAGAGAGAGAGAGAGATTTTCGGATATAATCTGTCGAGTGAAACAGTATGACAAAAAAAAAACAATAGGAAAACTGTTTTTAGTTTTATCTGACGCGTTTCGCCCGCAGATGTATTCCATCAAGGCAAAATAAATGAATAAATAAATAAATAAATAAATAAAATGAATATGATCATTTTGGTTTTTGCCCTGATGAAGTTCGTCAGTAGACGAAACGCGTCGGCTAAAACAAAATGCAGTTTTCCTTTTGTCTTATATATATATATATATATATATATATATAGATAGATAGATAGATAGATATATGAGGAATGTTAAAATGTTTATATATATATATATATAGTCTTCATTTGTAAACGTGTTATTATGCGACCTAGGTTTCTACCATGTGATGTCTTCAGGCAATTTGCAATAACTGATTTTACCGTTTTTTTAGAACGCGCACTTAACGGTGATTTTTTTCGAACGCTCACGTTACAGAGAATTTTTGAAAGGATAATTTTTAAAGTTAGAAGAAATTATATACAGTCAGATCTGTTTCGCTGTATCATAGCTCATCAGTACGGTCAGACATTTGATTGCTTCTATCTAGGATTGAAACCCGACTAAATTGACAGCGGTCGGCAATTCTATGGGTGCTCGGTAGAGGAAGGCGGACTTTTAGCGTGTTATATACAATATAAACACACGCCAGTAGCCAAGAGTGTTCAAATTCATTACTGAATGAACGATGCGTAGATGCGTGAGTAGCTATGGTTTTTTTCAAAGTTTACCTTTCCTCTATAGTGCTCAATCGGGGTGTGATATATATATATATATATATATATATATATATATATATATATATATATATAAGATTAATACAAATAAAATTCGTCGCTTCCTACGATTGATGTTATATTCAGCATTTCATAGACGAATCTTTTTTATATTTATTCGGTCGACTAGTGTGTGTAGAAGGGAGTTTCCGATTCTCAAAAAAGAATCTTATAAAGCATTCCTGTAGTAAAAAAAAACACATCAGGAAATACGTGGAAAGAGTATCTTTGTCTTAATATTTTAAAATGTTAACAACTCTTCTAAAGGTTTAAAATACCAAAGTCTATCGACCTTCGACAATCATACAATTAATCATTTATAAAAACTGTATTTACAGTTTACTATGTTTTTTTTTTCATTTTCAAGTCACAGCAATTAAATCAAACATCGTATTAAAAGGGCTTGTGCAATATTAAATCACCAGTCAGTTGACTATCTATCTATCTATCTATCTATCTATCTATCTATCTATCTATCTATCTATTTTCATATCTATCTATGTCTTTTCATTATCTATCTATCTATCTATCTATCTATCTATCTATCTATCTATCTCTTTTCATTATTTTCTTATCTATCTATCTATCTATCTATCTATCTATCTATCTATCTATCTATCTATCCTGAACGCTGGCCGTCAAATTAATTTAATACTTGGTCGCTATCTTCTTCTCTGTGCCATGACTCTTCAGGATATTGACAATCATGGCTGTTGTGGGATCTCCCCTTTTTCTATGATAATGAACTCTACTTTAGTTTATCTCTACTCCTACCATAGTGAGATCCGTCTCAGACATCGTAAGAGATCCGTAAGATACCGAGAGTTACCGAACGATACCAAAGTTACACAGAGAATACCGCGTCAGTAGTGATAGTAGCTCTGAGTTCCACTCAGTCAGAATAGTATTACACGGATATACTAATTCTAGCACGGCTTCACTTCAAAGACTTGTATATATATTTTCCTTACTTATCGTATTACTGGATTACTAACCTGCGTTCCAGTTGTATCTTTACGTTTAGTATAACCTATTTTTCTATCTCATATATCTGTTTTGTTGTTTATTATTTTGTCTGGTTCCTCACCCGGAATCCACAACAATGGCTCTCTACAATTTCCTGTCGGTTGTATCTCTGAATAAATTTCGTCTTTTTGTTAGCTCTCCTAAACTCTGTTTTGTCATCCATTTACACAAACTCGTCAGGGAGGTTTTGTATTGTTTTCCTATGTTCCTCTTGCCTTCAATCAGCCCTGTGAGTATCATACTTTTCAATCCGTCTTTTCTCATTATGTTCCTTAGACATTTCCACTGTCTCTTCCTGATGATAAGTATAAGTGTTTTGTTTTTTTTTTACTATTTTCTCTAAAATTTCGCCGTTGCTCACATGTTTGGTCCATGGGATTCTCAGTATTCTACTGTAGAACCACATTTATGCTGTTTCAAGTTTCTTTTTCAATATTTTTCTGTTTATCATTATATTCCTTAGCTTTGGAAACCATATTTCCTTATCTTCTAAGAGGCAGATTGCCAATACTTATAACTGTGTACCATTGTCGCCTGCTCGTGAAAAGACGATTATTAATTGGCGGGTAGATATGTCATAAAGTGAGTTGAATTAATCCTTTTCACAGTAGCATCATTGTAAAAAGGGTTTTCCAAACTCTAATGCAATCTCAGGTTTATAAAATTAAATACAACCCAAACCAAACTGGTCACGTTCCACCAAAACCAAGAAAACCCCGAAGTTTACCCTATGCTGATGGACAAAACTCATATATCTGATTTATAGCTAAAGATGCTAGAGAAATAATTGGTTTATTTTATCGCTTCGGTAAGCATCTGACCCTCACTACTATATCTTTACAAGAGCCAGATCAGACTAAAATATGATTGGTTCATTGTTCTGATCCAGTAAGCATATGGCCCCCTCTGCTACACTTTATCTTTACAAAAGCCAGATCAGACTAAAATATGATTGGTTCATTGTTCTGATCCAGTAAGCATATGGCTCCCTCTGCTACACTTTATCTTTACAAAAGCCAGATCGGAACAAAAATGATCGGTTTATTGTTCTGCTCTACAAGAGCCAGATCCAGTTCGGTTCCAGTAAGACTCTCTCTTATGTACTCTATCTTTACAAGAGTCGGATCAGATCCAAAATGCAATATTGCTGCCATATATGGGATAGAGCCGTTCTCTCCTCACTTGTTTGTCTTGATAATTGTTCAAAGCGTCTACTCGAACTTTTGGGCGACGAGTTATTTTCCACCCTGAAGCCTCGTGAGCCTCTCTCTACTCTTTATCAACTTTCATGGTACGTGTTCTGACGAGCAACGTTTCTTACAAACACCACCCCTGACCTTTACAAGTGAAGCCTACCTTGCCACGTACGGAAGGGTGAATCATTTCGATTCTATTCGTATTAAAATAATAACTAAGTTTCATTTGAACAGCTTCTTTCCAAGAATTGCTTCTTTGTGGAACATAATTACGGCAGGATGTTTTTTCAATCACTACGATTCTCGTCAGTGGTATTTCTGCATCCTTAGAATTGACGTACACAAAGATTAATCACCCCCATTCTCTTCCTATTCCTAAGTAAAAAATAAAATTCAATTCTAACATCTTCTTCCCAAGAACTGCTGATTTGGGAAACAGACTTTGTAAAAAACACTACAATTGATTTTTCGTGGCCATCTAAATAATTTCTTTTTTCATTAAAAAAATAAATAGATTTTCCAAAAATTAGAATGGTTTGCACTTCGACTGAAAACACACACACACACACACACACACACACACACACACACACACACACACACACACACACACACACATACAGATGATAAAACCAAAGAACAAATGGAAAATATTCATCAATCTAACATGTTTCACGTAAAGCTCCTTTATGAAACTTTAATAAAGTTAAATATTTTAAATTGATAAACATATTGCGTTTGTTCTTTATCTTATCTTTCTGTCGGATTACGATCCATATCTGGTCTACATTTGATCCCAAATCCTTTATATATATATATATATATATATATATATTATTCAACTGTTACATGTGAGTATTCACTACAAAATTATACATTTTGTTTCGACATTGAAAGAAAAATGTTTCCTCAGGTAGTTAATGTCAGTGTTATATATATATATATATATATATATATATATGGGCAAGAACTCAACCGTGTAGTGTGAAGACATCATAACGCTGTTCTGACAAAACTTTGAAGTCAACATGAATCTGCTTAGTTGAAGTGACAAATGTGGAGTTTTGGTAACACATGTAACTAGAATAGAAAATAGTGATAGAATTAAGAAATTGACTTTCCACGTAAACTTAAACAAAAAATTTGCAAGTAAATTCCCATCACTACTGCAAAGAAAGTAATTGTTAATTTGATAAGACGAATGTCTGAAGAACTGTTAAAACAAAAATGATTTCATAAATTTTAACCGACAGTAACGCTAATGAATGAATGCATAAAGTTTTCTGGATAGAAAAGGTTAATTTCGCAATGAAAGTTATGTTAATCACACACCAGCACAAATTAGACATTACGCCAGTAGCGATAACATGACAATGTAGATCACATTTGTGCCGTCAAGACGCCATGAAATGTTATAAAATGCTTGATCTCTGAATTTTTTTAATGAATGTGCAATATTTGATTCTGTCTTTTTTCTTTGAGGCATTTTCGTTTAAAACTATTGAAAAAAAATGACATTTTTACAATATACTTTTTCTTTTGTTTTAGTAACAAACATTTAATCTTCACTGTAGTGATCATATCCGTAAAACTTCTTTCTTTTAATAATTAATTGACCTCACTGATCATATTTTATAGTCCCGTTATTTTTCCATAAAAATAATAGCAACTGATTATAACTAAATTTCGTCAAATGCCATTGTCAGTAAGTGCTGGGCGATTATGGAGAAGTAAGATAAAGTAAAAATCCAACCTTGCAGTCGACCCTCTTCTCAGCGGCTAGAGGGTCGTTGAAGACATTTTTTGTTTTTTTAATCATATCACCCCGAGCAAGGCGATAACGCCACTGATGCGCAGGGTCCTACATAAGAGTAAAAAGATTGGAAAAGAGAAAGCCGGAAACCACATCCTAAACCTGGAACAAGGGATGAGCCTCTACACCTGTTCAATAGACGTGGGTGGAGTGTGAACCGGGCGATAGTTTAGTCTATCTACTCCAAATTTGTAGTATGACAAAGTAAAATGTTTCCAGGAAATCATAATTATCCTTCCGTGGAATTTCCACGGGTTCCGCTAGTAGAATTTATTAGTTGAAAGCAGTGAAGATTTAACAAGATAATTTTTGTCATTGTAGTGTTACGTAAATGACTTAGCTAAGAAACAGGCTATATAAAGCTCCAAGCAGTCAGGGAAGAGGGGATCACGGTATACGCGTTAAATGTCTACCGCTGCGTTGATAAAATACGAAAAAAAAGCACACCCGATAACAGTGACATGATGAAAAAAAAATAGAATAAATACATAAATACAATCCGAATTTCAAAGAGTCTATGATTATTTGGTTTACACGGGGAGGTGTTGAAAATTTCTCGGGACCATTTCGGCAAATCTGATGAAATGTCCAAATGTTTACACAGACCATTCTTACAATCCTTGCTGTCCTCAACAGATTTGTTTTCAGAACTATGACTATTTTGAGTCACAATCCCAAATTTACCCATTATTATTATTATTATTATTATTATTATTATTATTATTATGTCATTTTTCATCATATTTCGATTTCTGCTTTGGTCTCACTACCAACCAAGTCTGCGGGGAGACCTAAGGCAGGTAGTGGCGTGTTGTTATGGCTCCATTCCATGTTTTTCTATCTTCCCTATCATCCCTAGCATTACATAGATAAAGTTTTCCTTAGTGTGTGGGCTGTACTTAATAAGACAATTTTTTGTATATCTCTTAAGCTGGGGTTTCCAGGGATTCTTTCAATGTGTTGTTTTGTTCCATTTTTTATCATTCCAAGTGCACCTACTATCACTGGTACAACTCTTGTTTTCAATTTCCACATTTTTTCTATTTCAATTTCCAGGTCTTTATATTTTGACAGTTTTTCAAATTCCTTGATTGCTATGTTACAATCCGCTGGACAAGCCATATCAATTAATAGACAAGTTTTCTCCTTCTGGTTTTTAACAATAATGTCTGGCCTGTTTGCTTCAATTTTTCTGTCTGTGTAGATGGTGTAATCCCATAGAATGGTTACATCTTCTATTTCTGTAACCGGTGCTGGGTGATGTTCATACCAGTGTTTGTTTACAGCTTTTCCATAATGTTTGCACATTGCCCAATGTAAATATTGCCCAACTCTATCGTGGCGATTTTTATATTCATTTGGGGCAAGCACAGAACAGCCTGAGATTAGGTGGTCTATTGTTTCTTGGTGTTTATCACAAAACCTATTATTATTATTATTATTATTATTATTATTATTATTATTATTAACTTAAATTTCAACGCCACTCACGTTAAACTTCGCAAAGAAAAACATCGTTGTTTTCATGATAATTGAAAATATTTTTACTTGCTGAAAAAGTGTACATCTCAGTCTTGTTGTCATTGTAAAAATTTAAAAAAGAACTGTCTATTTGATCTCTGAGCGCAATGCTATTTTGTTGTGAAGATTTAAATTTAAAGATTTAAATTCTAACAATGGGACCAATAAATTATTTAATTTATAAAAGAAAAACGTTTCAAGTGTTTGTTTTTTTTTATTTCAAATGTATTTATTTCTGTCTGAAGATCTGAGTTGTGTTGTCGTTATTACTCACTGTTGTTGTTTCGATTACACTGTCGTATTATCAGTCCTCCTACAGGGTAATGGATGCAGGACAACCTCCCAACAGAAGCAGAAGAGAGTTGAAGCCACAGAAATGTAGTTCTACAGTAGGATGCTGCTAAATCTAAAATTTAGAGAAAATGTAAAGAAAAACAACGCTGTATTTACATTATTCGGACTATTGTTCTTAAGTTCGTACGACGTTTCTGTTATTTTACGCACCGGTCTTCTTCAGGTGCTAGAAATTTCGAACCGAACCCTTTATTACAATCACTGGGGTATATGAACTCCATTCCATGCCTAGAGCCTCTTCTGGTAGTCATGTGTTATCTCCCTCTAACTCTGTAAGTTAATTGTTCACCATTGCTAATATTGAACTCACAACTCTTTGGGTCAAGTCACCGGAACTAACCAACGTCAATATCCATGAGTCCTTAAGGAAAAAAAAAAACAGTAGAATTTTTGGGATTTATAAACCCAGTAACACTTTTTTTTATTAGAGTTCATATTGCAATTTTTTTTATGTTAATGGTTTTCTCTAGTATTTTTTACGAGATCTCATATTGCAATTTTTTTATGTTAATGGTTTTCTCTAGTATTTTTTACGAGAGCTCATATTGCAATTTTTTTATGTTAATGGTTTTCTCTAGTATTTTTTACGAGAGTTCACATTGCAATTTTTTTTTATGTTAATGGTTTTCTCTAGTATTTTTTTACGAGAGCTCATATTGCAATTTTGACACTAATGATTTTCTCTGGCACTCCGTATTACTGATCCCCATATTGTGTTATAGACAAATACTAAAAACAACACTTGTAAATTTGTAATGAATCGGGAACGCTTCGGAGTATAAGATCATTTCCAAGGACTAGTGTCTCCCGGAAGTGTACAATCTTCTACAATCACATCCGGAAATGTCAGGAACGAGTTACAAATTCTTGGGCAAACAATGAGGAAAAGATGGTTTGGAAAATTTGGCACTCCCCTAACATAATGAAATCAAAAAAGACAGCGGAAAACAACGCATAGCTTATCTAGCGATGTTGTGTAAGTGGATGGCTGAACAGGATCTAAAAGTGATAACAAAAACACAACATTTATTAAGAATTAAAATGAACAGGAAATTTTGGAGGGTCCTGTTCACCAACGTCCTTTAAGGATCATAGCTCATTAAAGAAGAAGACATTAATTTTTGCTGGATATTGAACTAACAAAGTAAGAGTTATCCACAAGTAGCGTTTTCAAGTGGCGAATTTTATAACGAATCGAGAACCCCTTGGAGTATAAGAGCAGTTTCAAAGAGTACTGTCTCCCGGAAGTGTCCAATCTTCTACAGTCACGTCGGTATATTGCCTTCAATATATCCCGTGAGTGTTAAATTCTCCAAGCTCTTTGTTATCAATCCCAGTTTCTGTTCAGCCGTCCATTTACACAATTTCGTTAGGTAGGTTACTCCCTCTTGTTGCAGATCAGAGTAAAAGAGTTGATTTTAAAATTATGCAAATCTTTTCACCTGGATATATAAGAAAATAATTTCTCGCATCCTTTCGTTGATTTGTTTGTTAAATGTTGTTGATTCCGGATGAGGAACCGCCAAAATAATGAATAACAAAAACCGGTATGGAGATAGAAAGTAGGTTATATTGAACGTAATATACAAACTGGAACGCGGGTTGGTCAATTCAGGAATACTATTAGTAGAAATAAATACATACAAGTCTTGAAGTGAAATAGTATGTCCGGGTAACTTATTCTAGCTGAGTGGAGCTCAGAGCTAGTCTGGTCTCCGGGTAACTTCGGTATCTATCGGAACTCTTCGATAACTGTAACGGATCTCTACGATTACTCTCTACTGTAAACTGCAACTGAGGCTTCAGATCTTTCATTGTTCCCTCTATGAGTCGAATCCATTGTCATATACAAAAGGGGGAGATCCCACAACATTAAGCAAAGGTGAAAACCAGAAGTCAAGTCAGAAGTTCTATACTTTTATTTCTAAATTTCTGTGTTCTCCGACGATCAGTCAGTTTAGTGCCATACGTGATACACGCTTGGGCGATCATGTCTCGAAAGTGACATGACTGACTAGGCAGAAGATTATCCCGCAGTAGGTTGCCATTGCTTTCTGCGGTAGACTGGTTGCTAACCAAGGTTATAGAACTCAATCTCTCCTATTATTTGACTCATAGGTAGAGAGGGAAGAGATGTATTCTATTATTAAGTAGTAATTAGTGGGGGATCAGTTTATTACTTCATAACAATATGAAACTGATCCCCCACTTTATACCCAGTAGATGCCTTAATCATGTTTTCAACTATTATATTCAGTCAGTCAGTTAAGTGCCATACGTGATACACGCTTGGGCGATCATCTCTCGAAAGACTGGGCAGAAGATTATCCCGCAGTAGGTTGTCATTGCTTTCTACGGTAGATTGGTTGCCGACCAAGGCTATAGAACCCAATCTGTCCTGCTATTTAACCCATAACTGGAAGGAAGAGACGGATTAATACCTTTCCCAAGGGTATTTGCGCGTAAGTGAATACAATGGATTCAACTGGAATTCGAACTCGGCTCCCGGATTTCTCGTTCCGAGCCGATATCCACTGTACCACAATGCACATCACTTGGAGTAAATAAAGAAGGATTCCTTAATGTTATTTATATTGAAGGATACAGGAAGAGAGGAGCGTCCATAAATTGAGGAGTTTATCTGTAAATATCTTGTCAATTATCTTTTCCCGTTTGCTTTTCTGTTAGTTTCCGGATCACAAAAAGTCATAATATAAGCAGAAAGGCTATGCAAATTATATATATCAAATATGGCAAATTACAGAAATGCAAAACTTTGAAGAGACAATAAGCCATTAAAAGAAATGTCTGAATAAAACAAGAGTAACAGAATCGAATAACAATTAGGAAGACGATAGCTACCATGCTAAATATTTTATTAAAACACGTATAACAAAATCACTGAAAACTAAAGTAGAAAAAAGCCACTATATCAATTATATTTATTGTTTTGGATTTTCGTCACAAATTTGTTGTGGGGTTGTAGTCGCGAAACTTTGCCGCAAAGTTATAATATCCGGTTTAGCCGGAAGTAAGACACGGAACACAGAAGGTAGGTTCAAAAGCGTGTATCAGTATAACAAGAATATATGTACAACGTAAGTGTTGGTAATTAAGTAAATAGAAATAAGTAAGTCCGAACGGTACAGTTACGCTGCTTATTACCTGAATCTTAGTTGGCTTTAACTGCGTACTATCTGCCGACTTAACTGATTTTTGCAGGTAATTATATTGTAAGAGGAATAGTTCATTCCTCGTAGGAGGACACCATAACATTTATAAAATATGTTTCCCAGAATCGCAGAAAACTAGTGTATAGTCACTATACCAATTATATACACAAAATACTTTTAACAGAAACCTAAAGTAGAAAATAGTCACTAGGCCAATTATATTCATAAAATACGTTTAACAGGTTTGCAGAAATTTACAGTAGAAAACGGCCATTATTTCAATTCTATTTATAAAATACTTCTAACTGTATTGCAAATACTTACAGTACAAAATAGCCACTATGCCAATTATATTCATAAGATACGTCAAGCAGAATTGCTAAAATCTTAAGTAGAAAATAGCCACTATGCCAATTATATTCATAAGATACGTCAAGCAGAATTGCTAAAATCTTAAGCAGAAAATAGCCACTATGCCAATTATATTCATAAGATACGTCAAGCAGAATTGCTAAAATCTTAAGTAGAAAATAGCCACTATGCCAATTATATTCATAAGATACGTCAAGTAGAATTGCTAAAATCTTAAGTAGAAAATAGCCACTATGCCAAGTACATTCATAAAGTACTAGCAGTATAGCCCGGCGTTGCTCGGGTGTAATGAAAGCTTTAAAACTAATCCATGGTCCTGGAGCTCAGACTCAGCCTAAAGAATATTTGTGTGAAGATTGGTAAGAATTGGATCAAAATTGTGGATTTGTATAAAGGACATACAGACAAATAAACAGACACACGCACAAACATCTTGCCTTTTATATATATATTATCGATTTTCTGCACTATTGTAAGAACTGCAACCTTGAAACTTCTGAATATCGTTTCTTATGTCTTTGTCTATGAGTGTATCAAATTTGATTCAAATCGGACCACTTCTTCTATAACCCTATTTTTTCGATTATCGATTTTCGATATTTATCGGGGGTACCTCGACACAAAACCTAGCTAAGAACACTCGCAGACGCTTATAGTACAACTGTGTAAATTTTCAAGAAAATCGGTTCAGCCGTTTCGTAGTCTATAGGTAACGGATACACACACACACACACACACACACACACACACACACACACACACACAGACACACACACACAACACACACACACAAAGTTCCATTTATAAATAAGTTTAGATTAGTTCTATCATCCAAATAAGCAGCTATAAAATCACAATTTGGAAGCATCGTACGCATAGGATGTTGAAATATAGATGGAGTTCCATTTATAAATAAGTATAGATTTAGATATCTAACATAATTGCAGTAACTTACTGTAGAAAATAGCTACTAAGTCAAGTGTATTTCTAAAAAGAAAAATTAATCCTTTTTTTAGAATCTTCGAATCTTAGTTTAAAAGACTTGATTATCTGATGTCAACGTAGGACCATAAATTTGTACTGAAAATTTGAATCGCTTTTCTTGGTGAAAAAGTACCGTAATTTGTAATTTATTACAAAATCAGATGTTTTCGTCGGATTAGTTTAAAAATCCCGGTCCATATTCTTTCACAAATGATTTAAATTAATCTTGAAAAATTTATTTTTCAGAAAATCTGTTACCACACCCAACTGCATACATTTAATTTTATGAAATATTGAAAAATTATTTTTGCATCGCTTAATAATAATTAGAAGGACAAGTCCTCGGAAAAATTAATTCATCAATGTTATTTTTATTTATTTATTTATTATTATTTTTTTTTGTCAAACAGAACACCCAGTTACAGAAAATTTGCTCTGATCGTACAATAAAAAAACATACATTAAAACAAAGAGATTTTCTTATTAGAAAAGCAGGAGGAGCTGAAGCAGACTACCACCACGTTTAATTTCGTTGTTTTTTTTTTTTTTACTTTTTCCAGCGCAGTCTTATCGATTGTTACTTTAACTTTTCGATTTTTAAAAAAAAGTTTTTAAAAATTACAATATTTAAACCACTTTGGAGGGGGTCAGTTTCTCATACAACGTTATAGTAAATCGATCCTCCATTTTCAATCCACTCGAGTTGGGGTCGATTTGTTTATGTTAATTTCGTTGTTTTTCTTCCTTTTTTTTTTTTTTTTAACTTTTTTCAGCGCATTTCTAGCTATTGCTATTTAAACTTTCCGATTTTCAAAAAAAGTTTTGAAAAATTACAATATTTGAACAAATTTGTGGTGGGGTCAGTTTCACACACAACGTTAAAGTAAATCGATCCTCCATTTTCAACCCACTATAAAGTTATATGATAAACTGTTCCCCACCATAAAATTGTTTAAATATTAAAATTTTTCCAAATTTTTTTGTCATTCGTAAAGTTTAAGGTGTAAAAGATAATATTGCACTGAAAATTGCTTCCCCGGCGGCTACAATCTCCAGGAGTTTAAATGTAAGGTCAATAGACATCTCCTAACACACTAACCTGCTCCCATTCTATCAAGCACTCTTCCCAACCCTCATCCTCACCTTCCTCCTGACATTCCCTATGTCTAACCATTCCTTCTCTTTACCTTCCCCTATGTAGCCCCATGCGCAATAGTGGCAGTGGAATGCCTTGCTTGGGGTGAGATGATTAAAAAAAAAAAGTACAAAAAATTTGATAATGAACAAGTTTACAGATGGCGGTAATGTCGTACCAACGACTGATTTCAAAATAAAAGCTCGATTTACTATAATGTTGAATGAGAAACTGATCCCCACCACAAAATGTTTAAACATTGAAATTTTTCAAAATTTTTTTCAATCGTAAAGCTAAGGAGGTAATCAATAGGACTGTGCTGAAAAAAGAAAAAGAAAAAAAAGAAAAACAACGAAATTAAATGTGGTGGTAGTCTGCTTCAGGCCCGCCGAAAAGCGTTTGCTTTTATGAATAAAATACATTATTGGCACTACTATTTTACATTAAAAATGCGACGAATTTTTTACAAGAATTATTTTGATGTTTTAAAAAAAATTAATTGGAATAATTTATAAACATTTAAATCCGTTAACATTGTATATTAATTTGGCGCGGTTAAATGATATTATTAAATTAAAAGTGTATTTACTAATCATAAATAGAAAAAGTTTATTACAATTCAGCGAACCTCAAAATTTTGAAAAGAACATTTTTAGTGCGTGTGTCTAAACGTGCAGATTTTTGTCAGTACGGACGTACAGACGCGACATTATCAGAAAAAATGATCAGTTTATTGGTAATTTTCTAATATATCCACTAACCTCTTCGTAAATTACGGAAAATTGAATAAAATATTAGAATGTTTAAAATATTTA
The DNA here is from genome assembly GCA_037127315.1 of Ascarosepion bandense. Taxonomy (NCBI): domain Eukaryota; kingdom Metazoa; phylum Mollusca; class Cephalopoda; order Sepiida; family Sepiidae; genus Ascarosepion; species Ascarosepion bandense. The sequence goes on from JBBBDQ010000516.1 coordinate 5,266,805, forward strand.
AAATTCTTAAGAATACTTGGGAGTTATAAAACTATATAAAAAAGGGCGTTTACGTTGTTTCTGTCATGTAATCTTTTTACAATTGTCTCCTCCTTAGATAAGTTTCTCAAACATCAGGCTGTCGATAAATGTGCCAACACCTCAGAAAAAACACCTCATATCTGCCTGTTAAAACAATTATAATAAACTAAAGTTAATTTTTGTTTCAATTCAGATTCATTAAATTTTAAATCAGCTTTTTTTTTTCAAATAATGATTCAGAAAAGAATATTTTATTTTTGAAGTATTTTTATCATGAAGATAGTTATTGGTGTGTTTACAGATTTGACAATATGTACGATTGTATAGATTTTAATGATAATCAGATAAAATCTTTCTCATCAATTTAAATTCGGTTATAATTTGGTTTGCTTTGGTTATATTTTCGCTTATTGGAAATATAAAATTTAACCTAATCGCTTGAAATTAAATCTAAAATAAAATCTTCAAGAAAAGCTTTATATTTTTAAAAAAATGCATTTGAAAACTTAGGTATCGAGTTTTTATTTTAGAGGTACCTACTTCTAAGTCATGGATGTGCGTTGTGGTACAGTGGATATCGGCTCGGAACGAGAAATCGGGGAGCCAAGTTCGAATTCCAGCTGAATTCATTGCATTCACTTACGCGCAAATACCCTTGGGAAAGGTATTAATCCGTTTCTTCCTTCCAGTTATGGGTTAAATAACAGGACAGATTGGGTTCTATAGCCTTGGCTGACAACCAGTCTACTGCAGAAAGCAATGGAAACCTACTACGGGATAATCTTCTGCCCAGTCAGTCATGTCTCTTTCGAGACATGATCGCCCAAGCGTGTTTCACGTATGGCACTTTAACTGACTGACTTATAAGTCATAATGAAAACAACAGAAGAGGGAATAATGTGCCGCATCACCTCAGGACTTGCACGATCATGGCTCTCCTCAACTTCCTCTTCATTGTAGTTCTTAGCATGTTTTGTCTTTTCTGTTATCCCTCCTAATTCCAGTTTTGCTAACCATTTGCACAAATTCTTTACTCGCTTCTTTTTTCTGTCACGTTTGTTTTCAATATATCCTGTAAGTATCAAATTTACTAAGCCTTCTTTCCTCATTATGTGTCATGGAAAATTCAACGGTTTCTTTATGATTCTGTATAAGTATCGTTTTGGCTCTATTTTCCCTAAAACTTGGCTGATGCTCACATAGTCTATGCTATTCGAGTTATCTCTTGTTTCAGTTCTCTTCTTCATCTGTGCTGAGAATGTCCTCCATTCACTGCCATATAGGAGGACCGATATTACATAACAGTTCTCGAAAATATTATTATCAAAAGCTAAGGGCATAAAGGATGTTAAATCTATTTGGATTAAACATGTATATAAATTTACTCGAGCCACAAGATTAGCAACTAGGTCCCACTCTTTCACTGTTAAACCAATAAATTTTAAACGCAAATTCTACTCCAGCAGCTTCTTTCCTCGCACTACCCGCTTGTGGAATTCCCTTCCATTTACTTGCTTCCCCGACAGCTACACTCTCCAAGAATTTAAATGTAAAGTAAATAGTCATCTCCTATCTAACATGGAACCTCTCTCTCTCTCTCTTGCTTCTTTCTCCGTCTACTCTACTCTCATCAGTATTCTCAACTTTCTCTTACCCACTTCCTGACACCCCTTATAACTTGTCACTCTTTCTCATAACATTTATCCTATGTAACTACCTGAAAAACAGTGGCAGTAAAATGCCTTGCTTGAGGCGATATGATTAAAAAAATCAAAAAGAAACAAAAAAAAAAACAATATTTTTAAGTCGGATGAACTTTCGAGATGAAGCCTTTTTATTTATAACTAGATCACTCATAAACCTGTATGGTTTCTTTTAAACGCAGGTCCTGATACAATTGAAGTAACAATTAGACTAAACTATCGCCCGGTTCACACTCCGCCCTCGTCTATTGAACAAGCGAAGAGGCTCATCTCTTGTTTCCTGTTTAGGATGCGGTTTCCGGTTTTCTCTTTTCCAATCTTTTCACTCTTTTCTTTAGTTTTTTCAATTGGAGTAGGTAGACTAAACTATCGCCCGGTTCACACTCCACTCACGTCTATTGAACAGGTGAAGAGGCTCATCCTTTGTTTCCTGTTTAGGATGCGGTTTCCGGCTTTCTCTTTCCCAATTTTTTTTACTCCTACGTAACCCCCTGCGCATCCGTGGCGTTATCGCCTTACTTGGGGTGATATGATTAAAAAAAAAAATTATAAATTTTACTCTTAATTACACATATTTTAGTTTATGTTTGCAATAACTTAATTGCAATAATTATTATTACTTATACAATTGTACCCGGCTCCACCCTTTATATGTTGTATACAACTTGAAAAGCAAATTAGCCCTACACCATCCATTATTGTCTAATTCCGACATTTTCTTCTTTTATATACTTGTTGCTCGAGTAAATTCGTATATAAGTGGCACCAGCGAGGTAAGTTCATCAGATCAGAAGCCGTGAAAGTATTCGTAGAAGAGACACAGGGAAGCCACATTGCATCGGCGAGAAAGTAACTCTATCCGAGCTGCCAAGTCGGGATCGACACATTACAGATACTTCGTTGAATTTTGTCAAGGACCCCTAGGTGGGTAGCAGGAGCAACCGACCAGATATGGCAGCAGTATTCAATGCACGGGTGGATGGTAGATTTGTATATGTGCAGGATTGTTTCAGCCGGGAAAAACTTCCTGGCCCTGCACAGAGAACCGACCTTCTTAGCAGCGGATTTAGCAATGAATTCTATGTAGACATTCCACTTGAGGTCTGTTGTGACAGTTAACCCGAGGAAGCGCAATGTTTTACTTTCAGGGAGACTAGCCAACCCATTCAATTTTGGTGACCGTAACCTGCCTGCTAAGACTACCTTCTCACTGTACATTTGGCTAATATATACGCTTAACATCTATTTATATTTGTATTTGCCAAATTTTGCAACTATGCTCTTGCACTGTAAGGTTTAAAATGTTTTGGCCCTATAAAAAAAGATGAATCAGCTAGAATAACATATTCAGGTCATTTTATATATTCATCCAGCCCTTCAACAAATTTGGCACTACGTTCCTCAAGTTTGTCTAATTTGTTAAAAACTAATATCGATATACTGACTCCTAGTACTGCAATATGCCTATTGTTATTGTTCAGAAGAAAGGGTTACATTATACACGTGATACATGAAACTATCAGGTTTTTCACACCAAAATTTCAGGGGCGCACTCTTGATAATATACGCTGAAACACAAATATATACGCTTATCTATTCACTAGCAGTATAGCTCGGCGTTGCTCGGGTGTAATGAAAGCTTTAAAACTAATCCATGGTCCTGGCACGAAAGACTAAAAAGCAATAGTTGTTTCCAGTTAAAGCGAAACCGTAGACTGAAAGAAAAATGAATGGATGTAAGTCAAATTTTGATTTCCTGGTATCAAATTTTCCACACTATTGTAAGAACTGCAACCTTGAAACTTCTGAATATCGTTTCTTATGTCTTTGTCTATGAATGTATCAAATTTGATTAAAATCGGACCACTCCTTCTATAACCCGATTTGTTTCGATTATCGATTTTCGATATTTATCGGGGTACCTCGACACAAAACCTAGCTAAGAACACTCGCAGACTCTTATAGTACAACAGTGTAAATATTCAAGAAAATCGGTTCAGCCGTTTCGGAGTCTATAGGTAACTGATACACACACACACACACGCACGCGCGCACACACACACATACACACACACACACACAGACAAAGTTCCATTTATAAATAAGTTTAGATATTTATATGTAACCCTATTTCTACATATAAAAAAATGTAATTCTTAAGTTAATACGTCGGAGCGAAAGAAATTATTATTAGTTACATTGTTGATGTTGCAGTTAATTGTAAATCGTATGTTACATATATTCGTCAAATTTTGCAGCTATGCTCTTGCACTGTAAGGTTAAAATGTTTTGGCCCTACATGAGAAAATGAATCAGCTAGAATAATAAAATATTCAGGCCATTTTATATATTCATCTGGCTCTTCAACAAATTTGGTACTCCGTTTGTATAAACTGTTAAAAACTAATATTTCTATACTAACTGTATGAAATATTTCGGCCCACGAACTTTTCAGCATCCTTTTATACATTTTCTAGCTAAATAAACGACAAATTCTGTCTGTCTCTCTGCCTGTCCATTTGTATGAAACCCCTTTAACTATGCTCATACTTATTCTACATTGCATATTTTAACTTTTTGAAATCAGGATAACCCTGCGATTGAAAATTTACCCTTCATTGAATACCCATCATTTTTCTCTGAATGAAAATTAAAAATTCAAATTTTAAGAAAACTGAAAAAAGTAGCGATTTTAAATGTTTTAAATTAAATTTGTATTGAGTTTCAAATAACAAAAAAGAATTGTGAATATAAAAGTTTCTGTTTTAAATTCTATTTAAAATATCAAAACAATTTGTGTGTTGAAGAAATAAATTTTATTTATTCAAAATACCAAGCAATCAGAGTTGAAGTGAGAGGTTTTGTGATGAGAAGTTCCACGTTGTTTGTAATTTAAAGAACTCAAATTTCGGCCAAATGTGACTTTCGGCCCCAAATCGTTTTTTGACCGGAATTGGAATTATAGCTTGAATAAAAGTAAGGTTTTGATGTTCCATGGAATTAATTGCGGAATTCAAAGATATTTCTTCAAAATACTCATTGTTGTTTTCTCAACGAGACCAGAGGTCTATTTAGTTTTGAATTGGATGATCAATTAGACTTCCCAGGAGCTAAAAGCTAACTAGCATAAAGTAACTTAACAAGTACGCACGGGGTGCGGCTTTTAAGCGAGTTAGTTTTTAGTGTGTTGTGTTGCAGTGGATATCGGCTTTGGACGGAAAATCAGAGAGTAGAGTTCGAATTCGTTGCATTTACATACGCACAAAGTCACATACGCGCAAATACCCTTGGGAAAAGTTATGAATCCGCTTCTTGCTCGAAATATGGGTTAAATAGCAAAACAGATTGGATTCTATAGCCTTGGTTAGCAACCAGTCTACCGCAGTCTAATGGCAACCTACTGCGGGAACATCTTCTTCTCAGTCAGTCATTTATCTTTCGTGACATGATCGCCCAAGCGTGTACCACCTAAACTAACTGTCTGAGTTTTTTTTATAACAGTAGCGTATAAAATGATTCCTATATTTAAATAACTTTACAAATACATTGGTTATATTTTCTGCTTGTAAAGATTTTTATCGATGGACATAAGTTTATTTTCGCATTTATGACAGAATTTTGGATTTAAGTTATTAAAACAAAAAATATGCAACGAACGTTAAAAATCTCCCGCCTTTTTAAATTAATTAAGCAGCAAATAATCAAATAAAAATAACTTATCGCCTATCGAGAAAAATGGCGACTATATTTAAGAGATTTTTACAATTAGGGGAGTAATTTAGAAAATTTATATGTACTAATTTTTATGTCAGAAGATAACGGCTATATTTAAATAAATTTTCAATAGCTTTGGCTGTGTGAGAGATTTAGGATATTTTAAGCGATTTACAATTTTTACGGGCAAGAAATCTTCTGTTTGTAAATTACTGAAATCAGGTATTTACAAAAAATCTGTCGCAACACATTTCGCAAGAAAATGGCGACTATATGTATTTTTATGTAATTTTTTTGCTTGTAAGAAATTAAAATTATTTTCTCATAAATTAAACTAGAAATAATCAAGGAAAACTAAAACGACCTCTATCGGGAAAAATGGCTACTATTTTAAAGAGATTTTTACAATTACATTGTTTTCTGCTTTAGTAAGAACATTTATATGCAAGTATTTTATTGTATCTTTATTTATTTAAAAACAATTCATTCTTTCAAGCAAAAATCGCTTGGATTAAAGAATCCTTTCTTTTTTTCTTTTTTTAAACAAATTAAGCATCAAATAATCAAGGAAAACTAAAACGACCTCTATCAGGAAAATGGCTACTATATTTTGAAGAGATTTTTACAATTACATGATTTTTCTGCGAGAGTAAAGACACTCATATGCATTTCCTTTTTATGTATCGTTATTTATTTAAAAAAATGATTCTTTCAAGCGAAAGACGCTTGGTTGAAAAAATCTCCCGCCTTTTTAAATTAATTAAGCAGCAAATAATCAAATTAAAATAATTTATCGCCTATCGAGAAAAATGGCGACTATATTTAAGAGATTTTTACAATTACGGGTGTAATTTAGAAAATTTATATGTACTAATTTTTATGTATCTATTTTTGGTTGGAGGAAAGAATTCCTTTTTATCTAAATAAAACTAGAAATAAACAAAGAAAATTAACACAACTTCTATTGAGAAAAATGACGACTATATTCAAGTGATATTTCTGCACATTTTCCGAATGTGTAATTTAAGATTGTAAAACTGATTTATTGAAGCAAATCCGAATTCCAACAACGGCTGCTTATGCAAACTCAACCCTAATCGTCTACATCCTTTTGTTTTATTTTCTCGTCAGATATCTGTAAAAGAACGTCTTGTCTATAGTATGCCACGATAGTTGATATAGAAGAGAGAGGGTGAGCCATCCCTTGGGAAAAATCTTCACCGTTAACTATTTACCAACCAGCAATAATGCTATCATTTATTTCTACACCTATTGTCGGCCAGCATATAAACGTCTCTGTGTGAGCTTGAGTAGGGTTTCGAAATTCGTGACAGGAAAATAAAAGGAAGAAGAAAACGAGGAACATTTGTAGTAAAAGGAGGAGGGAAGCAAAAAAAAAAAAACAAGATTAGAGGTAGGATGAGGAGAAGTTGATTTGCAGGAGGTGTTTGTTGAACGCAAAGATGAAATATCGAACGCTGATTGGTTGTTACAGCAGCTGAATTATTGAATAAAATGTCGTTAGTTTGAAGGAATGTTTTAAGAGGGAGGAGCCCTAATATGATAATGAAACAGTGAGGAAAAAAGGGAAGAGGAGAGAAGAAGGGGGAAAAGAATATTAAAGAAAGATGATATGAGAATTTGAAGAAACAGAGCAGGGAAAAATAAAGAAATTAAATAAACTTTGAAAACATATCGGTGAAAAGAAAATAGATTGAAAACGAAAAGATAAATACTGGAAAAAGAAAAGAGAAAAAAAACTGAAAATTTTTTAAAATTATAAAAAAGAAAGGAAAAATTTTGAATAAAAATAGAAATAGTTCTGAATAGATAACATTTGAAAAAAAAAATGAAAAAATGAAGAGAAAAAGTATTGCACAAAGAAAAAAGGTTTAAAAAAACAAAGAAAAAAATATGAAAGAAATGCAATTGTGAAAAGGAAAGATATTGCAAAAAAAAAAGAAAGAAAAGAAAATGACAGAAAAATAGTAATAAAAGTAAAAAAAGATTTACAAAAACTGGAAAAATGTACAGAACAATACATTGAAAATAAATGAAAACTATGTAAAAAAAAAAAATAATTGGAAAATTAAAAAAAAATATTAGAAAATTTCTGGAAATAAAAAATTAAAAGACAGGAACACTGGAAAAAATGTAAAACATTGGAAGTTAAAAGATGGAGAAAAAGAAAGATGCTTGAAATGTAATTGAAATAAAAGATTGTAAAATAATGAAAAAGCCGAAAAATGAAAAGATAAAAAAATAAAAAATAAAAAAAAAGAGAGAAAATTGAAAAAAAATGAAAGAAGAAAAGAATAAAGGATTAGAAAATGTGCAACGAGCAAACAATGACGGGAAAAATGAATGTTAAATGTCTGGGTAAACAGAAAAGAAATAGTGAAAAAAGAAAAGAAAAATTGAAAATAATATTAGGAAAATCGAAATATAAAAACGCATATTAGAAAAAATAAAGCAAGAAAAATTAGATGGAAAAACAGATTTGGCAAAAAAAAAAACAAAAAAAAAACCAGAAAAAAGAAAAATATTAAAAAAAAGAAAGGAAACAAGGTTTTTATTTCTTTTCATTTTTTCGTCTTCTTCAGTCAGTCAGTTAAGTGCCATACGTCAAACACGCTTGGGCGATCATGTCTCGAAAGAGACATGACTGACTGGGCAGAAGATTATCCCGCAGTGTTGCCATTGCTTTCTGCGGTAGACTGGTTGCCGACCAAGGCTACAGAACCCAATCAGTCCTGCTATTGAACTCATCACTGGAGGGAGAAGAGATAGATTATATTACATTATTATATTAAGTATAATTAGTGGGGGATCAGTTTATTACTTCAAAACAATAGAAAACCGATCCCCAACTTTATGCCAGTAGAAGTTTTAACTATGTTTCCAACTATTATATTCAGTCAGTCAGTTAAGTGCCATACGTGATACATACGCTTGGGCGATCATGTCTCGAAAGAGACATGACTGAGTGGACAGAAGATTATCCCACAGTAGGTTGCCATTGCTTTCTACGGTAGACTGGTTGCCGACCAAGGCTATAGAACCCAATCTGTCCTGTTATTTAACCCATTCCTTGGAAGGAATAGGCGGATTAATAGCTTTCCCAAGGGTATTTACGCGTAAGTGAAAGCAATGAATTCAGCTGGAATTCGAACTCGCCTCCCCAATTTCTCGTTCCGAGCCGATATCCAATGCACCACAAAGCACATCCTTCTGACTTTCCTTTATCTAATCTTATATTTTTTTTGTTGCAACTTTTTACATTTTATTCTTTTTCAAAACTTTTTTGTTTATCCAAATTTCTTATCTATTTTTCTTTTATTTTTTCATTTTTTTTATTTTTTCTCTTTTCTCTTTCCAGCATTTTTTTTTTTCGTTTTTTATCATTTAAATGTATTTTCTATTTTTGAATCTATTTTTTTATCCAATGTGTTCTTTTCTTTTCAAAGCTTACTTAATTTTTAAAAAAAGAAAAGAAAAAAACTGAAAAAAGAAGCGTAAGAAATGCAGATTATGAAGATATGTGGGTAGATAAGAGTTAATCCTAAACTTAAAGAGGTTCGTATAGTGGTTACTGGGAAAGTATCCCCTCAGGTGTATGTCCTATAAAGTAGCGGTTCTAACAAAATATGTAGGAAAAGGGTATGATTTTTCCCGGGGTAGGTGTATTTTGAAGGTAAGAACTGGTTGAACTAATCTATCTATTGGGGCATCTCGACATGATGTAATAGCTGGAATTTATTTCGACTGAGTAGTTCAATGTTCACTGGGTACTCCATAGTTTAGGCCTGGTATCACATCTAATCGGCGCTTTGAAAATCAAGTATCTATATCTACATGTGTGTGTGTGTGTGTGTGTGTGTGTGTGTGTGTGTGTGTGTGTGTGTGTGTGTGTGTGGATACATTGAAGTACTAAGAATTCATCTTAATAAGCTTCATTTAAAAGAACCACTAAGACAAATTTGTTTATTTTTTAATTGTATTTTGTCAATTTTAGAATAATTTGTTTTGAACTGGGGTAAAAATTGCAACAGTTTATCCATGATTCTGACCACATTACTCAACATTTTATTCGAAAATTTGAAAAAAAAAAAAATGAAATCAGTATACCTTGTTGGTTATTGGTAATAGCTTGTTTGAACCTGCATATATATATATATATATATATATATATATATATATATATATATATTGATAAATGCCAAGTCCGTAAACGAAGATTCAAAAAGATCTATTTAATATTAATTATTAAAAGATAGGTTTGCATAGAGAGATCAATGGATATTAGAGTATTATGATATATATATATATATATATATATAAACTTATTTATAAATGGAACTTTGTCTCTCTATGTGTATGTGTGTGTGTGTGTGTGAGTCTGTGCGAGTCTGTGCGTGTGTGTATCCGTTACCTATAGACTACGAAACGGTTGAACCGATTTTCTTGAAAATTTACACAGTTGTACTATAAGCATATGCGAGTGTTCTTAGCTAGTTTTTGTGTTGAGGTACCCCTGATAAATATCGAAAATCGAAAATATCGGGTTATAGAAGAAGTGGTCCGATTTGAATCAAATTTGATACACTCATAGAAAAAACATAAGAAACGATATTCAGAAGTTTCGAGGTTGCAGTTCTTACAACAGTGCAGAAAATCAATAATATATATATATAATGCAAGATGTGTGTGTGTCTGTTTATCTGTCTGTATGTCCTTTATACAAATCAACAATTTTTATCCGATTCTTACCAAACTTCACACAAATAATCTTTAGGCTGAGTCTGAGCTCCAGGACCATGGGTTAGTTTTAAAGCTTTCATTACACCCGAGCAACGCCTGGCTATGCAGCTAGTATATATATATATATATATATATATATATATATATATATATATATATATATATAAACTCAACACATCATTTAAAGTGGTTCAAATTTATAATTTATTTTGACGAGTGTATAAACCTATCTCTTCAGATCAACCTGGTCTGAAGGGATGGGTATTCATCAGAAGCCTGTTTCGCTGTATAACAGCTCACCAGTGTTGATAGACATCCACTTGCCTCCAGCCGTGATCGAAATTCGACCGATTTGGTGTCAGTCGGAGTCGCTCAGCCATAGGCCCATGAAATACTCTAAGAATTGACGCGAGATGAAACCAATGTAAATGAAAAAGAAAGAAACACGTATCTTGTAACAGAGAAAAGTAGAAAAGTACGCGCAAAATATTAAGAATATTAAATGCAAAAAAGAAAAAAACGAAAAAAGAAAATGGGAAAACCAAAAAAAAAAAAAATCCTAATAACTAGGGAAAAATTAAATACGAGAAAGAAAGACTTAGAAAAAGAAGGGAAGAGAATGAACGAAACCAATTATATTTTGAGAAAATAAATAAATAAAAAGGAATGAAAGAATCAAAATCAAAGACAATTTTTTTTAAAGTAAGAAGGCAAGAGATAGAAAGAGAAAAAAGACCAAATAAACATTTAGGGACAAACGAAAAAAAAAAAAAAAATGGTAACTCGTAGCACAATATAACAAAGTTAAAGAAAGATTAGTATGAAGAAAAGAAAATATACAATGGAAAAAAAAAACATAAAATAAAAAAGAAAGAATTTGTTCGCAATTTAATAAAATAATACAAAGGAAAAGAAAATAAAAAGAGAGAAAATTTTTTTCGAGGTGAAGGAAAGGTTACAACCGTCATAGAGATATTTGCATATTGAATTTGATTTATGTGCATACAGACGAGTTGTTTTGGTTCGCTTTATTTATTTTTTTTAAATTTTTCGCCTCGTTTTCATTTCTTTCTTTCGCCTCGTTTTCATTTTTCTTTCTTTCTTTCGCTTCGTTTTCATTTCTATCTTTCTTTCGCCTCGTTTTCATTTCTTTCTTTCTTTCGCCTCGTTTTCATTTCTTTCTTTCTTTCGCTTTGTTTTCATTTTTCTTTCTTTCGCTTCGTTTTCATTTATTTTTTTTTCGCCTCGTTTTCATTTCTTTCTTTCACTTCGTTTTCATTTTTTCTTTCTTTCGCTTCGTTTTAATGTATTTTTCCTTTCACCTCGTTTTCATTTCTTTCTTTCTTTCGCCTCGTTTTCATTTCTTTCTTTCGCCTCGTTTTTATTTCTTTCTTTCTTTACGTCACTTCGTTATCATTTCTTTCTTTAATTTGATTACCGATTATTTAATTGGTCGCGTATTTGGCGGACGCTATGAAAACAACAGAAAAAAATAACAATAACCGTCACTTGAAAACTAGAAATATGAATAAAGGAGGAAAAAGCACTGACAACAATAGCGAGCATAATAATGCTAACAAACTATCTACAATTATTACGACATAAAGAAAATATATAAAGAGGAAAAATTGTTATTATTGTCATTGTTATTATTATTATTATTATTATTATTGCAAATTGAAACTTAATAATTGTTATAAAGGTTCTAATATCGTGATGTAAAGAAAAAGACCATTTTCAAGATAGTGGACTCAAGAATGTTTTTAAAGCAGAAGCTAATGTCTAGGATTGGAATGAAAGTAATGATCAAATAGCAAGAATCCATCGTAAAAATTCAGGTTGTTATACTAGTAAAAACTAAACATTTCAAATAACTCGGTTTATGGACCAGTTATAACAAACAAGTAATCCTTCTTGACCCATAGGCACAACACGTATATCCTCTGCCCTAAAAAAATATTCTACCTTTTAAATGAACTTATAACATTTTACTTTTCAATTTTAGGTTTAAGTTTTAATTTAAATTAAATTAAATTATTTTTGAAAGAAATACTGTATATCTTATTAGTAACGGAAATGCTGCATAATTTATAACTGCTTGAATTTTGTGACGGACTGATACGGCTATTATTATAATTAAGTTATGAAACTGTCACGGACAGACACGGCTTTTATTATAGTACAAATTATGAAATTGTGACGGACGGAAGATATGAAATTATGACAGACAGACGGATATGAATTTGTGACGAACAGACGGACAGACGGACGCGCCTCTTTTATAGTATAAGTTAAGATATGAAATTGTTATGGACAGATGCGTCTCTCATTATAGTATCAATTATGATATGAAATTGTGACGGACGGAAGATATGAAATTGTGACGGACAGACAGATATGAAATTGTGACGGACAGACGTACGCGACTCTTTTATAGTATAAATTATGATATGAAATTGTGAAGGACGGAAGATATGAAATTGTGACAGAGAGACGGACATGAAATTGTGATGGACGGACTTCCTTGGCTCTTTTTATAGTATAGACTTAATAGAGAAAGTAGGAAAATGAACATAGAATAAGCTGCAATAGGGATAGCTTCGCACAACATTGTACGTTGCTACAAAACCAGAACACAAACTTAAGAACCCAAGTCGTGTCTATAAACAGACTCTTTAGAGTGAGACTTTCATGTGGACGCCATGCTTGAGGCCAAACTCATTCAGAAATATTTAAAATGTCAACTGTATAAAATTACTTTCTCAGATCAAAGGTTAAATCGATTGAAGCCAGTAGGTTTTAGCAAGGACCATACATCTTCGAACATCGTAGATTGGCGCTACAGAATCACAAAGCACCGTAACAAATAACAGAATTATAATCTCTTAGTGACTTTCAGTAGAAGCAACAACTAAAATGGACATCGCATATAAACGGGGAGCCGAGTTCGAATTCCACTTGAATTCATTGTATTCACTTACGCGTAAATACCCTTGAGAGAGGTATTAATCCGGATCTTCCTTCCAGTTATGGGTTAAATAACAGGACAGATTGGGTTCTATAGCCTTGGCTGGCAACCAGTCTACCGCAGAAAGCAACCTACTGTGAGATAATCTTCTGCCCAGTCAGTCATGTCTCTTTCGAGACATGATCGCCCAAGCGTGTTTGATGTATGGCACTTAACTGACTGATATAGCGCGTGAGCTGTAGTGCACTGGATAATTGAACGAGAAATGCGAGAGCCTTGTTCGAATTCCAGTTGAATTTCACTTGCATTCACTTACACGCAAATACCCCTGGAAAAGGTATTAATCCATCTCTTTCCTTCAGCTATAGGTCAAATAACAGAACAGATTGTTTTTGCATAGCCTTGGTTGGCAACCAGTCTAAAAGTAAGTAATGGCAACTTGCTGCGTGATAATCTCTTTTGAGACATGATCCCCCGATCGTGTATCACGTTTGGCGCGTAACTAACTAATATAGCACGTAGAAGCATAATCGTGAAACAAGACTTATCCGAAACGATTATTATCTTAAAATAAATTAATGTTTACAATCTAAAATAGTTCCTGATTTTAAAGAACCAGCAAGTCGTGAATATGGCAACGACGATGTGGACAACAGTCCGAACTATGTTATAACGTAAATAATTACAATACCTCAACACAGAAACTGATATACCCCGGAAAGGAATATCAGTATAAAGATTAGTGGACGAATGGTACTCGACACAGGAAAGAGATATAACGGATTTATTGTACTAATGTACAATTAACAGATACAGATAGGCAAGCAACGGGCAGGAACGGAATAAACTACCAAATGGAGAATGCTTTCGGCTAAGACGTTAGCCTTCTCCCTCGTACCGCTTGTCACCGTCCTTTATATTCTAGTGCATTCCATTCTCGGGGGTGGCAGGATGTTCCACTATAACAGAAATATATACAAATATTATGGAAATATGTTCATAAATCCTGTTCTTATGTTGAATAGATAATCACTTCTGTTTCCTTTTTTCAAGAATCAGTCTCGAAGGCACATATATGAGTGTGGATTTGCTACCTCTTGGGTTTCTTGTGCAAACATACCATAGGGGGCTTTTTGTTTTTTCCTGTATCGACGTTATGGTGCAGTGGATATCGACTCGGAACGACAAATCGGGGAGCCGAGTTCGAATACCAGTTGAATTCCTTGCATTCACTTACGCACAAATACCCTTGAGAAAGGTATTAATCCGTCTCTTCCCTCTAGTTATGGGTAAAATAATAGGACAGATTGGGTTCTATAACCAATCTGCCGCAGAAAGCAATGGCAACCAACTGTGGGATAATCTTCTGCTCAGTTAGTCATGTCTTTTTCGAGACATGATCGCCCAAGCGTGTATCATGTATGGCACTTAATTTACTGACAAATACAGTTATCAATTTCGTCTACGCAGTTTCTAATTAAACATTGGGAAATAAAAATAAAGTACAGATAATTCTATACAATTTTAGAGTCAATTTGGCACGGTATTTATATTTTAAAGCGTTCTCTCTTTCTAATGTGATTAAAAAAAATCTCTACCGACAAATCTTAGAAAGGTCTCGAGAATTCTAATCTACCAAAAATTGTCTTCTCTATTTTTAAGAGCGGACCGTTTGTTATGTAATGCCTGTTTGTGTAATATGGTTTCAACAACATGAATTTATTTCCATGAGAATTAGAGATTTTAGTTTAGCCCAGTGAACGTCATAATCGCCAGCCAGTATCTGCCCTTCGAGGGTTAGCTGGGTTCATTTCCTGGCAGCTAAGGTGTCCCCAAAAGGTAAAGTTTAGAGGGGGGCTTTGGTAAATTTGCCACGGTATTGCCATTAAACCCACTTTAAACCTTGTTCATGTGTCACATTCTGTATCGACGGAGGCCCGTAGGAAATTAAGCCTATGAGGGGGTTGAGGTGTCCTGAAAAGGGGAGGTGCTGGTAGGGCTTGGGCAATTTTTCCATCGTATTGCGATTAAACCTAATTTAAACCTCGACCATTTGTCACATTCGATAGCGAAGTCTGCGCTCTTGTAAATGTTATTTAGTTCTCTTTAATATCTTTAATATACAGAATGAGGCAAAGGTGAAGCACCATAGGGTCTAATATATAAGTTGAAGAGATCCTGTTGAGTGTCCCCCGAAGTCACCAAAACTCGTATACCTGGATTTTTTTCTATGTAACCATTTGAAATCAACTGTTTATCAGACGCGCGCGAGAAATATTAAGAAACTTATAGAAATAATTAAATATGGATTGAGTATAAATGACAGAGGAAACTCTCCGACTTTTTAATAAATCATACAGGCGCAGAATCGAAATATGTTTTTAAAAAGAAGGAGGCCATTTGAAACAGCACGTATAACAATTAAATAACAAGTAAATATAATTTTATTCGGTAATAATATCTAAATCTAAACTTATTAATAAATGGAACTTTGTGTGTGTGTGCGTGTGTGTGTGTGTGTGTGTGTGTGTGTGTGTGTGTGTGTGTTATCTATAGACTACGAAACGGCTGCATCGATTTTCTTGAAAATTTACACAGTTGTACTATAAGAGTCTGGAGTGTTCTTAGCTAAGTTTTGTGTCGAGGTACCCCCGATAAATATCGAAAATCGATAATCGAAAAAATCTGGTTATAGCAGGAGTGGTCTGATTTTAATCAAATTAGATACACTCATAGACAAAGACATTCAGAAGTTTCAAGATTGCAGTTCTTACAATAGTGCAGAAAATCGATATATATATATATATATATATATATATATATATATATATATATATATATATATATATATATATATATATATATATATAAAAGGCAAGATACTGGGTCTGATCAAAATCATTTTTTCAGCCCTTTTATTTTAGTTTTTGCTTCGGGTTTGGCTCTAAGTAGGTATAATTGTAGTTCTTAGTCTCGGCCATGATACCATTTACTCAGAGGACTTATTTAGCCTTCAAAATTCAGTTTACGACAAAAAAAAAACTTTTTTCATATCGATACTAGGAAATCAAAATTTGACTTACATCCATTCATTTTTTTTTCAGTCTACGGTTTCGTTTTAACTGGAAACAACTATTGCTTTTTAGTCTTTCGTGCCAACGTCCAAAGAGTCTGAGCTCCAGGACCATGGATTAGTTTTGAAGCTTTCATTAAACCCGAGCAACGCCGGGCTATACTGCTAGTTTTTAATAAATTATTCCTTTGTTGCTCGACTTTTGCCTCCACCTGTGTATCTCTTTATTAATTTTATTATATTTAATTTTCATTTATTAGTTATAGGTTTTTATGAAGTTTAGTTTTATACAAGGTTGATATACACTAGAGGTAAAATTGTTAAATATTGCAACACAGCAAGGCAAGGCTTTTATTAATTAATTATAGGACGATTTTAAATGAAAGATAAAAAGTTTGGTTGATTTTATAGAGTAGGTTTAAAACATACGCTCATATATATATATTGTCCGCCTGTCTGTTTGTCCTTCCTATCCCCCTCTCTCTCTCTGTCACACTTTCTCTCTCATACAAGCACAAACAAGAGCAAATTGAAGAAAAATACACACACACACACACACACACACACACAGAAAGAGAGAGAGAGAGAGAGAGAGAGAGAGAGAGAGAGAGAGAGAGAGATTTAGCATGATAACGTTTCAGTGTTGAAAAAATGACGGAGCAGGTGTAGGCGTCCACTGTGAGCAAAACAGTGGCTCGCAGCTGCATTTTCATATGGTGGGGATAAGGTCTTTGTTCAATCACCACGTTCGGGTAATATAAAAAGGTCAACCGCCATATTGATAAGCTTAAGTCGATTAATATCGAGAAGAATATATAACCTGGTCTTGAAAATGATGCGGTAAATATTTGCTGTGTGGGGATAAAAGGCCTTCATTAACAACAACAACAACAATAATAGCTTTCAAAATGGCAAGACCAAAAAACACTTATAAGAAGTAAATTCAGCAAACGGGTATGAAATAAAAAATGCAAATGCTGTCTCGAAAGAGTAGGAACAGTAATTAAACAAGAATTGTGCAAACAATTTTCGGTTAAAAAGAATGCAAGTAACCCCACCTCCAAAAAAATTTAAAAAGATAAAGCAAGAAAGAAAAAAAACATTATTACTGAATACAGCAGCGGCCATTGTTTTAAAAGGTATTTTTTAGATTTTTAATAAAACCCACAGATGAAACTGAATTTATACATTTTTTTTTTCGCGCGGATTGAAAACCAAAATTTTGAAGAATTTATTAATTAGATATTTTTATTTACAAGAAGAATTTTATATTTACAACTTTATTAAAATATAGCAGCTTAGATACAGCAAAATGCCGAAAGTATTTGACATCTAGTGAGAATCGGACTATTAATTGTTATACATAATGTTAAAAAACGTCCCCTTTTTCAAAATGTATTTCAATTCTTTGCATGCATTTAGTGATCTAGCAATACAAGTTTGCTAACTATACTATTTACTCGCCCCCTCACGGATATGACACAAGCTCGGTTTAATGTGGAGCTTCCGATAGTTAAGATAACAACTCTGTTATCAAAAATAAAATTTCAAATAAGAGAATCATGGCGCTATTAAATAAGTATACCTCTGAAAACAAGATACATTTCTTAAAAGAGATAGCTCACAACATTCTTAAATTTTGATTAGTTTGTGAAACTACAATAATTTAAAATTTTTGAAATACTTTTGAAAACACTGTAATCTTTCATTGTATTTGTAACAAAAAAATATGTAATCTTTTATATTTTATTTCCTTTTTTTGAAAAAAAAAATGCGATTACTGCCGATGTTTTTTCAAAATTTATGGCACTTACCTTTAAAGGCTTCAAAAATTATCTGCGCTATGCAATTATCCAGGGACGTATTTGTCTAGGGATGGAAATGTCCTCATACGCAATTGTCTGGTACGCAGTTGTCTGAGTATCGTATACAGTAACAGAGGTGTTAAGGAAAAAAAAGTTCTTTTGACACAGTTTTTTTTTAATTGATTTGTATGAACGTTTGGTAAACTTTGCCGGAATGACGAGGCAAATATATTATAAATAAATAGTTTGAAACATGTTTGCTGATTTTCTCCCTTCTTCTTCTTCTTCTTCTTCTTCTATGTGCCTTGTCCCTTCAAGACGTAGACGATCATGGCCTTCCACGTTTCCTTATCCCTGGTGGCTCTGAGCACGCCTTCTCCTGTTGCACCATGAAATCCTCGTTCCGTCATCCACCTGATTAGGTCCTTCAAATATGTTATCCATTGCTTTCCCCTGTCTCTTTTCCCCTCTATCTGACCTGTTAGTATCAGATTCTCCAAGCTCTCCTTCCTCATTGCGTGTCCCAGGAACTTCAGCTGTCTCTTCCTGATGCTCATTATTAATTTCCTTTTTGCTTGCATCATTTCCAAGACCTCATCATTGCTCACTTGCTCGATCAATGATATTTGCAGCATCCTTCTGTAGAACCACATTTCAGTTGCTTCAAGTTTTTCCTTCATCTTTGATGATATTGTCCATTATTCACTGCCATATTGAAGAACTGACATCACATAACAATCCAGTACTCTCTTCCTAGTTTCTAGCAAAATTGTCCTGTTTCTTAATACCTTACTCAACTTCTGGAATGCTTCCTTCGCCATGCCAATTCGCCTTCGGATTTCTGTCACATTTTCCGTCTTCTGTTATAACGCTTCCCAGTAATATCCAATTTCATATGTTTGTGTTTGATTAAAATTTTAAAAAAAATTATTTCCTGCTTATACGATGCATTTTTCTCCCAGAAAATAATCCCATAAACTACCCTGCATCCTGTAAATCGAAGGTGAGTAACGGGTGGTAAGAGGTCGGCGTGTGTAATGTGGTTCTACAGAAGGGTGATGCGAATAGCATGGATCGAGCATGTGAGCAATGACGAGGTTTTCAAAAGGAAGGAAACGAAAATGAAAATAATAGTGAGCATCAGGAAGAGACAGCTGAATTTCTTCGGAATGAGAAATGAGAAAGGAAGGTTTGGAGAATTTGATACTCACAGGTCAGATAGAGGGAAAGATAGACCGGGGAAAAGAGCGGACAAGGGCCTGAGCAGGTGGATAGCAAAGCCGGGTTTGGGTGGAGTAAATAGCAGCTACTCGGGATAGGGAGATGTGGAAAGCAATGATCACCTACGTCCAGAAGGGACATGGCCATAGAAGAAGAAGAAGAAGAAGAAGAAGCGAGCGCTTAATATGGATTTCAGGTTGCAAGAAGGTTAGGTTTCAGTAATGTTATTATAAATTCTGTCTTTTCTTCTAATTATTACCTTCTAAATAATTAGGTCCCGAGTCTGACAATAAACTGCATCCGGCAGCAAGGCCACTTATTTGTGGGTTGTGAGGAGCACGGAACCACCTCTTAATTGCTGTTGTTCCCAGGTTAGAGACCCAGCTATGGGCAAATAGCTTAACCTCAAAATGGGGTCAAAACAATCATGAAAGTATAAAAATAGAATTTATAGTAAATATTACCAGTAATACATTTCCGAAGGCAAAACATTATTACCAGCAATACATATTTGAAGGAAAATAAAATATTACCAGCAATATATTTTAGAAGGAAAAAAATAATACAAGCAATACATTTTTAGAGCCAAACAATCAATCACGGGCTACCATTTTAGATTCTCAACAAACTCCCCACGTGAGCGGGTTTTACAAACTCCCTTCCTCTTTTGCTTGTTGGGACCTTTACACGTCTTCTTCTCCTCCGTTATCTAGACCCAGGATACCTGAGGGGATTTGACAGCAACTGCAGCACAGAAGTCAAGGCTCTATTTCTTCAACCCAGCCATAACGACATAGGAAATATAGACTGTTAAAATGACGCATCTTTAAGATAAGTTCCGCAAACCCGACTGTTTGCAAGAGACTATTCTTTCTTCTTTTCTCTCTTTTCCTAAATACAAGTTTATAACATTTTCGTCTGTGTTCATTTCTTCTCGCGGGCGTCACAATATTTTTACCCATTAAATTTGGGAAATTCCCAATAATACATGCTTGAAATACTTCTAACTCTCACCAAAAACCACTTTACAAAAATACGTCAAAGAAAGCTGATGTACAAAGTTATTTCTTACAAACATATATATTCTGTTCATACAAATCTATTGTAAAAAAAATTGTCGGTATTAAATAACTCACAAGGGAGAATATACCATAAAACAAAGCAAAGCAAACCAAATCTAAACAATTACCATAAATTTGGTACTTCTTCCGCGTCTGTGAAGATTTCTTCCTTCAAAATTTGGAATTACGTCTAATGCATTAGTGCGACTTATACGTTTTAATTATTTTTATTTTTTTAATCATTTCAGCCCAAGCAAGTTGGAACCGGCACTAGTGCGTCGGGGGTTACAGTGTGTGAAAAGGTACAGGGAGTAATGAAGAAATGATAAAAGATGAACTGGAAGATAGAAGACGGCAATTAGTTCTGCATTCAGTTTTGGAGATTGTAGCTATCAAGGAAGCAAGTAAACGGAAAGGGAGTTCCAAAAACGGGATGTGCGAAGAAAGAAACATTTTAAGTAGAAGTGTCGGTTACATTTAACTATTTCGACGGTAAAAGGGTGGGACCAAGATACCAAATCTACTCAGTCAGTCAGTGAAGTGACACCCGCTTGGGCGACCATGACTGACTTGGGAGAAGTTATTTCCCGCTGTCTGTTCCCATTACTTTCTGAGGTAGACTGATTGCCAGCCATGAATATAAAACCTAATCTGTTCTTCTATTTAACCCATAACTAAAGAGAGAAAATCCACCTTTCCCAAAGGTTATTTAAACTTGATTTCTCGTTCCAAGCCGATATCCACAACAGTCAGTTAAATGCCATACGTGATACACGCTTTAGGCGATCATGTCTCGAAAGAGACATGGCTCACTGGGCGGAAGATTATCCCGCTGTAGTTTGCCATTGCTTTCTGCGGTAGACTGGTTGCCAGCCAAGGCTATAGAACCCAATCTGTTCTATTACTTAACCCATAACTGGAGGGAAGTGACGGATTAATACCTTTCCCAAATGTACTTACGCGTAAGTGAATGCAAGGAATTTTACTAGAATTTGAACTCGGCTCTCCGATTTCTCGTTCCAAGCCGAAATCCACAACAGCCAGTTAAGTGCCATACTGATACACACTTTAGGCGATCATGACTCGAAAGCGACATCTGTGACATTATCTCACGCGGTGATGCTTTCGCTTCTCCCGCGGGGATGCTTTCCTTTGGTTGGTTTAAAACAACGGAGAGAGAAATTGAAATTGGTGATATTATTAATTTTTTATTGCGTCACGTGATGTGAGCTTAGAAAAAACAATAATTTTAGTACCATGAAGTGCTTCTAAAAACACGGGAGCATAAAATAAAGTTATTTTGGATAAATATACATTTCTCATCTTTCATGATTTACGCCTCTTTTCATGTCCAATATGGATTTCTCTTAGATTTGAAGTGTATTCTGCTAATCTGAAAACGCGTAGACAAAACAAGTGTCAGAGTGATTTGATAAGGTCACCCAAGGTCAGGGCCGCTGGTGAGTACATCGGGTCCGTGCGAATCTAAAAGAGAATCAAGCTCCCATGTGAGTTGGCATGATCTCATTGGTCGAGCTAAGACATCCGCAAATCGAAGGGGCGGAGACCGATTTTCATTGGCTGAAGACTGTGAGCTGGCCGGATCCCCAGAGAGGATCGAAATTGGTTATAAAAATAGATGCTCGATACGAAAAATTCAGTTGGAGAGCTAATTGTTCAGATTTTGGGCAGAGCGCCACCGCCGTCTGCACCCCCACACACTCCGCTCCGATTCGGCACAATCCGTCAGATTCCGTCAAGAACCCGAAAGAACTTTGCTGTTTTAGAAGTACATTTCAACGCTAACAAAACTTAGAGTAAACATTTCAATTAACGATTAGAAGCTTTGATGCTTTTGGCGAACTTTCAATCTCCGTTGTAAAAGTCATTTTTGACGATTGTATATCATTTTCGACAACTGTATTCTTGGGAAAAGACAGACATTGTTTTTTCTTTATATAAAGACATTCTGCGTAGCTCTCCAGGGGTGTTCGACTTCGTTCATTTATTTTATTAATTTTTTTTTGGTGCCGTGTTTATTTTTTTTTTTCAACCCACAAGTGTACACCAGTGTCCGGACTGGCTAAAAGGGACGACTATTGAAATTGCACGACGAGACTTCTGGGATCTAATCACAACGTGGGACAGTGGTCTGTTGTTGCAAAAGACGTCCTGTAGTCCAGCTTTTGTGGCGACATCATCGGACCGGATCGCCGCGACCGGGTGGCAGTGTCACAACTGGGATCGTCACGACCGTCACCGCGAGAACGAGCGTCACATAAGGGCTACCGTGCCCTGCGCGGCATCACAACTGGTTGCCGCCGGGCGAATTGAGGGCCAGCCGCACTGCAGTATCACACATCGCTCACTGGGCGGAAGGTTATCCCGCAGTAGTTTGCCATTGCTTTCTGCGGTAGACTGGTTGCCAGCTAAGGTTGAACCCAATCTCTCCTATTATTTAACCCATAACTGGAGAGGGAAGAGACGGATTAATACCTTTACCAAGGGTATTTGCGCGTAAGTGAATGCAATGAATTCAACTGGAATTCGAACTCGGCTCCCCGATTTCTCGTTCTGAGTCGATATCCACTGCACCACAACGCACATCCTGATATCCACAAAGTACGCTTAAATTTGCATAGATTGGCAGCAGTGGAGAAAGCTCATCAGTACATCTTATTATCAGATAAATGTGATAGCTTTTCTAAAACAGTGACTTATCGAAAGAGAATACTGTCACAGGTGTTAAGAGAAAAAATCACCATGTTGATATATGATTTTCTTGAGTGTCCATCTCTTAAATTTTGCCGGACTTTTGTTCATAAATGTTATCGACACAAAGCAGAGGCTACAAAAAAAAAAAAAAAAAAAATCAGACGTCCTCTAATTTTACGAGCAACAAAGAACCATATAAATTAGCAAGCCATATCTGGTTGCCTCACTTATATCTCTTCATTTTCTAAGCGCCGTGTCGATTTAAGACGTGGGCGATCAAGACTCTCCAAAATTTCTTACCCTTTGTAGACCTAACCAGCGTTTATTCTTTGTACTATCCCGCTCGTCCCTGTAAATGTTCTGCCCTCGATTTACACAAGCTCATTAGGCAGGCTGCTCACTTCTCTCCCCCAATGTCCTTCAATGTCCAATGATTGCCACATTTTTCAAGCCTTATTTTTCTCGTTATGAGTCCAAGAACCTCCAACCGTCGCTTTGTAATTCTAAGTATATACATAGCATCAGAAAAGGTCAGTTGAAATTACTAAGGAACATGATGAGGAAAATTGGCTGAGAAAATTTGACACTCACAAGACATTCTGAAAGCTGGAGAGGCAGACGAATGCAACTTGTAACCTACATAACGAATTTAATTGGTAAAACAGGGGTTATAATTAGATAGCAAAAAGACAAAATTTACTAATAGCAACAAAGAATGGGAAATTGTAAAGAGCCATGATCGCCCACGTCTGAAAGCTCACGTTATAGAAGAAAAACTCCCAAATTAAATATATATGCGTATAAATGATAAAACCATACCGATTTATTAAGAGTAGTTTCGGCTGAAAGTGTGGCGTACACAGCGAGAATCGAACTCATTATTAAGTCCTAAGTGACCTAGCGAGACAAGCCTACTGACCTTTACACCACGTCAGAATGCCCTAATTATTAAATTATGCTTGTTTACTAAGCACAACCTACAAGTGGCACAAGGTCGAAAGTATGGAGCGCCCACTGAGGACTGAATTCACTACTCAGTCGTAAGTGATCTAGCGAGGCAAGACTACTAACATTTACACTACGTCGTAGTACCCAAATTATTGGACTATAGCTATTTAGTAAGCATAGATGTTGCACAAGGCCGAAAGTATGGAGCGCCCAGTAAGAATGGAACTCATTATTCAGTAGTATTTGATATGGTGGGATAATACTGATGTCAAGAATATAATGGAAAATGTTCAACAATCCCTTACACATGGTCGTGATATATTTCCTCCAAGACTAGCTGAACATGTGTCGGTCGTGTGGTAAAACTCCTCTCTGAGTCTGGAAAGACACATGTTGATATATGGGGATGACATTACTGAATCTGGTCCAGTATATCCAATCAAGGGGGTCCTCCTCTGTATGCCACATATACTTCAAGCCTTGCAACTCTTCTGCTGGGCTAAAGAACACAAGCCAACGATCATTTACGAATTTACAGCGATCTCAACGATATACACGTAACGAGACGGCAACCATGAGTAAATGTCTTAGACATTATATTTTGTTAATCGTTTCACGTCAAGCAAGGCGGTACCGCTACTGATGCGAGGGGGCTACATAAGAGAGTATAAGTTTAGGCAGGAGGAAGAGAAAGAAGGACCATTTACAGGGGGTGTCAGAGAAAGGGCAAGAGAAGGATATAACCACAGAAGTTAAGACCGTTGCGAAGGTAGAGAGAAAGGAAAAGAACAAGATACACAATGTACATAGATGTAGAAATGACGAGGAAAAGACTGGAGTTAAGTGAATAATAGATGGGAATTGAAATTGCATTTAAATTCCTTGAGGTTGTAGCCGTCAGGAAAGCAAGTATATGGAAGGGAGTTTCACAGGCGAAAAGTGCGAGAAAAAAAAAGCTGATGGAGAAGAATTGTCGGTTACATTTGGTGGATTTAACTGTAAATGGCGGGACCTTGTTGCCAGTTTGTTTGCTCGAGTAAATTCACCAGTCATCTAAGTTCGTTGAAGCAGAAGCTATGAAAATATTTGTAGAAGAGACAGAGGGAAGCCACATTCCTCCGGTGAGAAAGTGGCTGAAGTCGAGACGCCAGGTCGGGACTGATCACATTACAGATTCCCCTTTGGAGCCTGCCGAGAACCCCGAGATGAACAGCAGGGTCTACTGACGAATGATGACATGTACTGACTTATGAATAATCAATCATTCGTATTGAACGTTACAATTTATTTAACTCATCGTCAATTACTCTTGGCAAGTCGGGTGTGTGTGGCCGCACGGAACCACTGGTTCATACTTAAACCTTACACTCTATTTGTGATGTATGAGAGACTGCCTAACTCAGCCTCTTGTTCTTATCATACTCATACATGATATGTACAGTAGAACCTGTCGTATGCGACCAACCATACTGCCATCAAAGGTGGTCGCTCACTAAAGGTTCATACTCATGACCTATTTACGCCAGGAACGTATATTCCACTCATCAGAATGTAATCTGGTAATAAATAAATGAGAACGTAAGAAGATGGCCTAACTTTAAAGAAATGTATTCAGTATAATTCATTTTAAAATTTTGAAAAGCATATTTACAACAGTCAACAAGAGACCAAAATATTTATTCACAAAAAATATTTATTAGGTGAACTTAAAAAAAAAGTATACGGTTTCAGTTTTTTTTCTTAGAAGTGAGTAATAGCAAAAGAGAATCTGTGATAATACATGGAAAAAAAAAACATACAAAAAACTGACAACGATCGTGGGTTGGGGTAGAGAAACAGAGAGAGATGGATATACCCATATAGAAATAGAGTGGATAGATACACATAAAATAAAGCAACGAAAGAGATAGACATTAGAGAAAGGAGCATAATTATAATTTTCCCAATCCCTGAAATTATCCAAGCCAGTACAGAGACTGCGATAAATCTCTTCAACATGTCAAATGCAATACATATTGTACAAAACAGCCGATGTTTGATCGTGAGGTGAACTCAGGTAATGTACATTTCAACAAGAAATAACAAAATAATGAGAAAGTGTTCCTGGCTTAGATCCCAGTAATAAGTATATATGATTATAGATTATTAGATTATATAAATAATGTTTAAACACAAAAGACCTATGGATGAATCATCAATTGAATATTATTACTATTTTTGTCAATTTTCTTTGTTATATGATAGGGACACTATACGCTAGTATAGCTAAGCAGAAATAAGTCATATATTTTCTATAGGAGGCTAATGATTTGAAACTCGGATAAAAGCCAAAGTTTCATTAATTTGCATGAATAAGTCGCTTTGTCAGACATAATTGTTGAACACGGGTAACCAGTATTTTGTTAGTGCGTAGTGCAAGGATAGATCATTTTTAAATCTGTTTTCAGGAGATTTTTCTATATTTCTGAGATGTAGTATCTTAACAGTTTACACTATTTACATTGTTACATCTATCACCCCCATCTTTATTTTCACTTTCACAACGTTTCGGCCATTGTAAACTCTGGTCTTCTTCAGTAGATATTTCTCTGAATTTCGAACCGAACCCAGAAAAGTTAATCTGTATGTTGGCGTTTCTGAAGATTGGTTCGATGACTTTCGTGTAGACGTTCTCCTCATGTTTATTTTACTTACAATCTTCACATTCGTTGATTGCTCAGTAAATTCACAGCGAATCTTTTCAATTTCCCCCCACCTACTTGGGTGGAGTTCGAAATTCGAAAAAATCTGACCTGAAAAAGGCCACAGTGCACAACTATCGAAACGTTGTGAATGTGACAATAATGATGAGGACAACATTACAATTGAATTGGTTGCATTCGCTTACGCGCGAATACCCTTGGGAAAGGCATGAGCCCATCTCTTGTTTTTGCATCTATGGGTTGAATAGCAGGACAGAATGGGTTCTATAACCTTGGTTGGCAACCAGTCTACCGCAGAAAGAAATAACAACCTACTGCGGGAAAAAAATTCTGCTAGTCAGTCATGTCTCGAAAGGGACATGATCGCCCAAGTGTGGATCCCGTATGAGACTTAACTGACTGACTGATCCATTATACCACCCGCACATGCAAGCTTACAGTACCTGTACTTCCCCAGCGGTCGTTTATTTTAGCTACTGAACAGGCTCGACGCAGTTTAACTTCTGTCCGGTGATCGTATGAGTACCAACGTTGACAAAGGTATATGGCTGTAATTTGCCAGGAAGTGTTGAGTAGCACATCTCTATTTGATAGACAAGTGTATAGATAACGTTTCCTTATCTGATAATAATACTCAAACAGACAGGCTTTTAAATGTAAAACTCGTCACCATATTAGTGGGTGCATACAACGCATAATCCTGGGCATGACGGTAAACTGCATCCGGCAGCAAGGCCTCTGATTGGGAGATTGTGAGAAGCATGGGACCACCTCTTAATTGCTGTTATTCTCAGGACCATCCTGGCCCGGATTTGTAGCACCTGTTAGGGTCCCAGCTAAATAAAATAGTTAACCCCCAAACTGGGGTCAAAACTTTATAAAAGTATAAAAATACACATTTATAGAAATTTATAAAAATATATACATAAAAATAAAATTTTATAGAAAATATACATTGTTTGAAAAAAAGTATTCTAAGCAATACAAAACTAGAGGACATTTCCAGGTTTCTAAAATAAAAAAGAATAAAAACAAAATATTTTTATTTAAAATAAACTTTCTCACTATAACTGAACATTAAAAAAATACCTTAAGATTCAACTTTTTGACATTAAATAACCCACAGAAGTGTTGATATGCCGTTAAACAAAACTCAAACAAAACGAGAGAACATTTCCAGTTTTCTAAAATAAAAAAGAATAAAAACAAAAAAAATTTAATTTAAAATCTGACTAAATCAACCTTCTCACTATAACCGAACATTTTAAAAAATACCTTAAGACACTAAATTTTTGGCATTAAATAACCCACAGAGGTGTTGATATGCCATTAAACAAAACTCAAACAAAACTAGAGGACATTTCCAGTTTTCTAAAATAAAAAAGAATAAAAACAATTTTTTTTAAATTTAAAATCTGACTAAATCAACCTTCTCACTATAACCGAACATTTTAAAAAATACCTTAAGACACTAACTTTTTGGCATTAAATAACCCACAGAGGTGTTGATATGCCATTAAACAAAACTCAAACAAAACTAGAGGACATTTCCAGTTTTCTAAAATAAAAAAGAATAAAAACAATTTTTTTAAATTTAAAATCTGACTAAATCAACCTTCTCACTATAACCGAACATTAAAAAAAAATGACTTAAAATCTTACTTTTTGGCATTAAATAACCCACAGAGGTGTTGATATGCCATTAAACAAAACTCAAACAAAACTAGAGGACATTTCCAGTTTTCTAAAATAAAAAAGAATAAAACAATTTTTTTAAATTTAAAATCTGACTAAATCAACCTTCTCACTATAACCGAACATTAAAAAAAAAATGACTTAAAATCTTACTTTTTGGCATTAAATAACCCACAGACGTGTTGATATGCCGTGAAACAAAACTCACAAGGCAGAAAAAAACAAAGACAAACGACAAACTTAAACAACTGCAAAGACACGCTTATCCCCGAGCACGCACACGTCGATAATTGTGTAGCCTGGTGTTTTGTTGTCATTAGTACTTCCCTAATGACACCTGTTGGTCGAGGCACCGTCCAAAAGTCTATAATTCCCAACACAATGGTTGGTATTAAGAATACAAATCATCACAATACAAAAGAAATAGTGGGAGTAAAAGAAAAATGTTTTCAGGGCATGCCTCCTCTTCTTTCTTTTTATTCTTTGCTTTTCTTTTTCTTTTACTTTCCATCTTTGTTACTCTCCTCCGACCATTACCTCACTTTCGATCTTTTTAAGCGATTTAGACTGGCTCACACTAGCGTTCATTTTATTGCCAACTTATATACGTCATTTCTTTTGGCGGGAGGGATTTTCCTTCCTTGAAGCGTTCAGAGTGCATCCTTATTTAGTAATTAACTCAGCTTATCTTAACTTTACGCAAGGCCCCAGTGTTTGTGTACTCAATATTGGAGGGTCTCAGTTTATTAACTGTAGCATGGATGTGCGGTTGGTGTAATGGATTGGAGTTCAGAATTGAAAATTAGACAGACGGGCTCATATTCCAGTCGAGCTCGTGAATATGCTATGGGTTAAATAGCAGTGTAGATTGGGCTTGCCAGCTATGATTTATAACCAGTTTAGGAAAAAGACAACTCTGAAATCAAAACTGGTTGGGTACGTAAAAAATAATTTGCTATGAGAACCGCAAAAAAATGCCTAGCGCACAGAGAGCGGTGTCCCAACCCCACCCATATTCATCAGGTCCACTATGAGAGTAATGTCTCCATATTTCTCATGGAGTCTACGGAACTTGAGAGACAGACATGATTCTATATTTCAAAGGGAGTCTACGGGTCTTGAGAACTATCTCCATATTCGTTAAAGAGTTTATGGAACTTACAAGTCGTAGCCCCATACACTGCAGCGAGTCTACGGAAGTTGAGATTTGAAGTTCATACACATTAGGGAATCCACACAAACACAGTGCTGTGTTTCTATACTCCTCAGGGAGTCTACGGTTTTTGAGAGCAGTGATACCACGCTTTTACGGGATTTGCAAACTGTAGTCACATTTCAGGAGTTTATATAATCTGTCACTCTTTCTTATAACTTTCCTCCTATGTAACCCCCTGCAAAACAGTGTCAATAAAATGCCTTGCTTGGGGCGATATGATTATAAAAAAAAATTCTATACATTTATTTTCCAGAAAATGTAAATAAATCTAAAAGACATGCATGTGTAGCTAATCTATTTCATTTACTAATTGATTCGTTTTCTACAGCTTATCAACAGATAACAAATTAGTATGCAAATATAAAGTGGGGGATCAATTTTTATTACAATGAATACATAAATTGATCCCTCACTTTATCATCTTTCTCTTACACTCTTCCTGACAATTCCTATAACCTGTCACTCTTTCTCATAACTTTCCTTCTATGTAACCCCCTGCAAAAAAGTGGCAATAAGATGCCTTTCTTGGGGCGATATGATTATATATATATATATAAAAGTTTACGGAAGCCAGGTACTACACTCCTCAGGGAATCCACAGGACTTGAGTGCTGGGGCCTCATATTCATCAGAGATTCTTTAGGACTTGAGACTCGTGACTCCTACTCCTCAAGAAGTTACGTCAGAAAGTGAATTTGTGGAGGCATGTTTTATCTAGACTTATGGCTTCGTATTGTTGACCTTGTGTTCTCAGTATGGGTGCAATTTAAATTATTACTATCTATCATGGCCTATCAGTAACCTCTACTTAATGTAGGGGTTACTGAAGGTTGTAAAATAACGAGCGCAGTTTATGCAAATATAGGTTAAAGATAACAGTTAACTCGAGGCTTGATGAGGTTAAGATTGAAATGAACGGGAAAGAATCCGTCTTTGATTCTGCTTTCCTAGGCATGAAAAGAAGCTATCCGAGTGGAAATTGTTTTTTAATCGTTTCATCTCAAGTAATGGAGAATCATTTCATCTCAAGAAATGGAGTTTCGATGCTACTGGTGAGCAGGGGGTTACTGTGGGGGAGTCACCCCTTTAAACACACTCAATTGACTCGTCTAAGGTATACTTATAATCCTGCCTTTGTAGTACAGTGGATATCGGCTCGGAACGAGAAATCGGGAGGAGCAGAGTTCAAATTACTGTTGAATTCATTGCATTCACTTACGCGCAAATACCCTTGGGAAAGGTGTTAATCCGTCTCTTCCTTCCAGTTATGGGTTAAATAGCAGGACAGATTGGGTTCTATAGCCTTGGCTGGTAACCAATCTACCGCAGAAAGCAATGGCAACCTACTGCGGGATAATCTTCTGCCCGGTCAGTCATATCTCATTCGAGACATGATCGCCCAAGCGTGTTTCACGTATGGCACTTAACTGACTGACATATAACAAGTGTGTCTGTGTCTGTAGTGTTCAGAGCAGTTGAACCGCCGCTCGTTGGTCAGCAAGAATATAGACTTATTACCAGGACTTACTTCTTGTATATATTTGACTCCTACTAACACGTATTCCCGATTCTACTAACCGTGTACAGGTTGTATATCTTTTGTTCAATATATTTACATTTTTCCTCTCATATCTGTTTTTTGTTATTGTGTGGTTTTCTAAACAAGAATCCACAACAGTCACATAGAAGGAAAGTTATGAGAAAGAGTGACAGGTTATAGGGGATGGCAAGAAGTGGGTAAGAGAAAGATAAGAATACTGATGTGATGAAAGTAGAGGGGACGGAGAAAAGAACACGATGGAAAGGATGTGAGCCAGAGTGATAGGAGATGGCAAATTGACCTTACATTTACATTTTTTGGGATTATCGCTATAGGGGAAGCAAGTATACGAAAGGCAATTCCACAAGCACAAATGCGAGAAGAGAAGCTGTTGGAGTAGAAGTTGCGGTTACATTTCATTGGTTTCACTGTAAAAGAGTGGGACCTAGTAGCTCGAGTAAATTGCACAATAAGGGGGCACTAGTGAGCTAAGTTTAGGAGAGCAGAAGCTGTGAAAGTATTTGTAGAAGATACATAGGGAAGCCATATTAAGCCGGTGAGAAAGTGACAGCAGCAGAGTTACCAAGTTATTTCTTACTAATGAGATGAGGGTTGTTCGCTTCAATGTATGTTGCGTGGTTGCTCTTAGCTGGGAGGGTTACAGTTGCGAGATCTGAATATTGTAGCCCTTCTGAATATTTTCTATAGAAATAGGTAGAGATTAACGAGAGGCTTGCAAAGTTTAGCATGTGGGGAAGAACTTGTAATGTTGTAAACAATTAATTACCCAAAATGTCGCGGAGATGCTTCTCGATATTATCAAGATAGGAAATTGGAGACTGGGGAGATCCAGTTCAGATTCAGCAGCAGTACTCCTTACCGGCATTTTATAAATCAAATACTCGTCTTCTTCTTCTTCTAGGACGTAGCGATCATGGCTCTCCACGTCTCCCTATCCCTTGTGGCTCTTAGTATGTTTGCTCCTGTTGCTCCTGGCAACCCCCGTTCCGTCATCCACCTGATCAGACCCTGCAAATATGTTATCCGCTGCCTTCCTCTGTCTCTCCTTCCTTCTATCTGTCCAGTCAGTATCAGGTTCTTCAGGCTCTCCTTCCTCATTGCATGTCCCAGGAACTTCAGTTGTCTCTTCCTGATGCTCAGCATCAATTTCCTTTTTGTTGCCATTCTTTCTAACACCTCGTCGTTGCTTGTATGCTCAGTCCACGATATCCGTAGCATCCTTCTGTAGAACCACATTTCGGCCGCTTCCAGTTTTGTCCTCATTTTCGATGATATTGTCCAGCATTCACAGCCGGTTGCCATTGCTTCATCATATAAAAACAGAGATACCATTCTGAGGTTGAGTCTTATGTATTTATCGTTTCCTGAAAACCAATTGTATACGTGGCTTTTAAATGGTGTACACCAACATATAATAGATAGATTAATATATATGAGGTTCAGGTGTAAGTAATTTCTGTTTTGAGAAACTAGTTGTAATAACTAATATCTCATTCTAACTACTAAGTATATGTGGTAGTTAAATGGTGTACACCAACACATAATAAACAGGTATGTCGATAGATTAATATATATTAGATTTAGTCATGAGTAATTTCCGTTTTGGGGAACCAATTGTAATACTGAATATATTATTCTAATTACTAATCATACGTGGCAGTTAATATGGTGTGCAATAATATATAACAAATAGATTGCTAGATATTAGGTTTAGTCAAAAGTAATTTCCGTTTTTTCAGAACCAATTTTAACGAAAATGCATCATCTTAACTTAAACATGTGGCAGTTAATATAGCGTACAATAACATTTAATGGATAGGTTAATATATATTACGTTCGGTCATAATTCATTTCTGCTTTTAGGAACCAGTTGTAATGACAAAGGCCTCATCATATCTACTAATCATTTATGGCAGTTAATATGACGTTTACTAACATATAATAGATAGACTGATATTTATTAGGTTCAGTCATAAGCAATTTTCGTTTTCTGGAACCAGTTTTGTAATGACGAATGTATCATCCGCTAAAATGTTTACTGATCATACGTCGCAGTCATAAATAAATATATATTGCATTAACATCCCTTAATATTTGAAAGGTAATAACAACGTTGTGGTGCAGTAGATATCGACTCGGAACGACAAATCGGGGAGCAGAGTTCGAATTCCAGTTGAATTCCATGCATTCACTTGCGCCCAAATACCCTTGGGAAAGGTATTAATCCGTCTAATCCTTCCAGTTATGGGTTAAATAACAGGACAGATTTGGTTCTATAGCCTTGATCGGCAACCAGTCTACCACAGAAAGCAATGGCAAACTACTGAGGGATAATCTTCTTCCCAGTCAGTCATGTCTCTTTCGAGACATGATCGCCTAAGTGTGTATCACTTATAGCACCTAACTGACTGACTTGGATACCATTGGACAGTAAATGCTGGACTAATTCCACACAATTAAACAGGGGACTTGAGGCAAATGTTATGTTCTATAGAAGGAATCTGAGATATGATCGCCCAAGCGTTTACCACGTATGGCACTTAACTGAATGACAGCTTACTCAGTGGATTAAAAATGATTTTTTAAAAAGCTGTAATAAAGAATGAATTGACATCACATAATATTTTGGGAGTTCAAACAAAGAAATAACGCTGTGAATACGTTTAAAGAAATATGTAAGCGTAATGGTTACTGCCAAGGACCGGTAAAGGCACGAAAACGAGATGTAATGGTTAACAAGTTTGTTTCGTTCGAACAATTACAATTGAGTAGTGAGTTCGATTCTCATTTGATACTCCATACTTTCGGCCTTGTGGCATATTTAAGATACGCTTACATCGACGTCGTCTTGCGGCCTTGGCCGAGATAGACCTCACTACTCCCCTCCAGTATTCCGTGTACATTTGGAACCCTGGCGCAGTTTGCAGCGAAATTCATAATCTTGTCAAATAGCTGAATACTTGATGCTTCGCCAGGGCTACCAAGAGTGTTTTTCTTGTGACACCAACACTAGATGGGTTGCCTCCAGGCTCCATCCTGTTATTTAACCCATACTGGAGGGAAGTGACGGATTAATACCTTTCACAAAGGTACCAGTGCTGAAGTGAATCCAGGGTACTCAACTGGAATTCGAACTCGGCTCACCGATTTCTCTTTCCAAGCCGATATCCACTGCACCACAACGCACATCCGTTCAGTACGCTTACATATCGTTATAATTGACCGGCAGCTAAGAAATCGGTACGGATATATCGAATCTATAATTACACCTAGTAGTAGAAATCTTGGGTCTCTGTGTCAGACCAGAAAGTATTTCTCATCAGAATTCATCTACCATTCGTGTATGCATTGAATATTGTAGCCATATCTGGTTAGGTGCTCCTGCTATTCCTCTCGAGGTTCTCGACAAAATCCTAAAGAAAGATCTGCAATATAATCGGTTCTGACTTGGCATCTCGACTTCAATCACTTTCTTGCTGACGTGACGGCGCTTTCCTCTGTCTCTTCTATTAATATTTTCATGACAACTGCAATGATGAGCTTTTGTCTCTGGTGCTCCGACCACCTGAATTTATCCCTGCCACTAGATTGGTATTTAGGTCCCACCCATTTACCGTTGAAATAGTTAAATGCAACCACCATTTCTACTCGTTGCTTTTCTCGTACTTCTAGCTTCCCTGATAACTGCAATCTCCAAACATTAAAAGGCAACGTCAATTGTCATCTTCCATCTTGAATCCTATTCATCTTTTATTTTTTCTTCAATATCCACTGTACCCAGTTTTTTTTCTCACTTCCCGCCTGTGGAACTCCCTTCTGTTTACTCGCTTTTCTGATAGCTACAATCTTTAAAAATTTAAATGCAACGTC
Source organism: Ascarosepion bandense (assembly GCA_037127315.1). Taxonomy (NCBI): domain Eukaryota; kingdom Metazoa; phylum Mollusca; class Cephalopoda; order Sepiida; family Sepiidae; genus Ascarosepion; species Ascarosepion bandense. The sequence continues at coordinate 5,301,839 of JBBBDQ010000516.1, forward strand.
AGTTGCCATCTTCTAAATTTTTGAATCCTATTCATCTTTTATCCTTTCTTCAATACCCACTCTAACCAGTTTTTTCTCTCAATCCCTGCCTGTGGAACTCCCTTCTGTTTACTTGCTTCCCTGAGATCTGCAATGTCCAAAAATCTAATGCGACGTCAGTGCCATTTTCTAACACCTTGAATCTCTTCTATCTTTTATCCTTTCTTCAATATTCCCTGTACCCTGTCTTTGTACCCTGTCTTTGTTTTTGCTGTACCCCACTGCGCACTAGTGGCTGTCTCGCATTGCTTGGAGTGAAATGATTAAAAAAATTAAAATGATTAAAAAAATGAAAATGATATGCTTATGCAAAAGGATATTGTATTCTAGACTTCCAATAAATCTAAAAACCTAAGCACCTCTTCTCTAAGATGTTCAGATAAAAGATTCACCTGTACTAGTAAAATAATAAACAGTAAAACATAATGATTGAAAAAGTTTCATTAAATAAAATTAAAGTTTTAAGCAAATATGATTTCTGACAATGCTTCATCGTATCAAACTAAAATAAATATAATACTGATGCGAGCTTAACTTGGACTATTGACCTCATCTTTGTTGTTGTTGTTGTAGAGCGGCTGACACCTCTGCAGCACTATCATTGATGGAATGGACCATGAGCTCAAATGGTCTATTTAACTAAAGAATATTAGCATTCGAGGCGTAATATTCGAGTGTCATTCGAGTAATATTCAAACTGATTACTTCAGCAACTATTTCGATCTAAACCCCTCCTCTCTGTGGTGTAAGTTCTGTCTTGTTTGTCATTGTAACTATTGTACTGTTCTGTGGATATCCGTTTAGCAAAGGTCATGAACTAATGAATATAGCTTGTGATAAAATCAACTATGGAAACAGCGATAGTGTGTAGGCAGGCTGGCAATGTTTTGTCTGTAGGAAAAAAAGGATGGAAAAATAATGGTTCACCTACAAAGCTGCGTATATACCTTTTATTGTAGGGTGTCTGGCACCCAGGCAGAACTTTCAATGATTGAATACCCCATAGCCTAAAATGGTCTGTTTAAGTAAAGAATATTAGAATTCGAGGCGTAATATTCAAGTAATATTTGAGCTGATAAATTCGGCGACTATTACGATCTAAACCCCCCTTTCTGTGTTGTAAGTTCTGTCTTGCCTGTTATTGTAATTATTTTACTGTTATGTGTGAATTTGACTTTCAGTTTTGTTTAACGGCATCTGAGCCTGTGTGGGTTATTTTATGCCAAAAATGTGGGGTTTTAATGTTCATTTATAGTTAAAAGGTTGATTTAGTCAGATTTTAATGAATTGTTTTTTTTTATTTTAGAAAACTGAAGTTGTCTTCTAATTTTGTATTCAAAAATGTTTTGTTGAGAATATCTTTTTCTTTCAAAAATGTGTTATGGTAATAATTTTTCTTCAAAAATGTATTGTTGGTAATATTTTTCCTTCAAAAATGTATATTTTTCTATAAAATCTATTTTTATGTATATATATTTTTATAAAAGTTTATTTTTATACTTTCATAGCGTTCTGACCCCAGTTTGGGGGTTAACTATTTGTCCATAGCTGGGACCCTAACAGGTGTTACCACTTCGGGTTTAGGGTGAACTTGAGAACAACAGCAATTCCATGCTTTTCATAACTTTCCAATCAAACGCCTTGCTGCTGGATGCAGTTTACCGTCATGCCTAGGACCGTACTGTTATATGTATTTACGTTTAGCAACGGATATTGTGCTGAGTAGCACTTCAATCAATTTGCGGTGATGGATACTTCTCGTTCCGCTGCTCATATGAAGAGATATTTAGCGTAATTCACGTTTATTAGTGCTCACTTATTGTTCACCTTTTACCACTCTAATTGACATTTACACTTCTTCGTTATTTAGTGGGTTGCCCGGAATGTTTTGCCAATTTTTAGTCGTTAATATTCCGACACGTTAGAACACGTCAAATTTATTGATAGATATGTTATATGATTACATTTCCGATCAGAGCACACTTAAAACTATCTCCTGAGAAAGAATGTTTAAAAGTTTTACATTCCTATAAACATGTAAAATCATTAGGTGCATTTTAGACACGTGATCCTTTTTATTACTGCTTCGCAAACAACAAAAAGATATGTGCTGTTTACGATGAAAGTACTTTAGCTGACGGAACTGTACGGAAGTTGTTCGCTAAGTTTAGAGCTGGTGACTATGTGCGTTGAGATGCAGTGGATATCGGCTCGGAATGACAAACCAGGGTACCGAGTTCGAATTCCAGTTGAATTCCTGGCATTCACTTGCGCACAAATACCCTTGGGAAAGGTATTAATCCGTCTATTCCCTCTAGTTATGGGTTAAATAACAGAACAGATTGGGTTCTATAGCCTTGGCTGGTACCCAGTCTACTGCAGATGGCAATGGCAACCTACTGAGGGATAATCTTCTGTTAAGTCAGTCATGTCTCTTTCGAGACGTGATCGCCCAAAGCGTGTATTACCAACAATACATTTTTTAAGAAAAATTATTACCATAACACATTTTTGAAGGAAAAAAAAAAATTCTCAACAAAATATTCACGTATGGCACGTAACTGACTGATTGTAGCCTTGTTGATGAAGAACGCTCAGGCAGACCCTCCGCTACAGTTGACGACCAAAACAAGACAATAATTGAGAATAACCCACATTGCACAACGCGTGATTTGACAGAAACACTAAATATATCAAAGTCCACAATTCAGGAGCAGTTATGTTATGCATCTGGTGGGATTAGAAAGGAATTATAATGCGTTGTGGTGCAGTGGATATCGACTCAAAACGACAAATCGGGTTGCCGAGTTCGAATTCCAGTTGAATTCATGTCATTCACTTACGCGCAAACACCCCTGGGAAAGGTATTAATCCGTCTCTTCCCTCCAGTTATGGGTTAAATAACAGGACAGATTGGGTTCTATAGCCTTGGCTGGCAACCAGTCTACCGCAGAAAGCAATGGCAACCTACTGCGGGATAATCTTCTGCCCAGTCAGTCATGTCTCTTTAGAGACATGATCGCCCAAACGTATATCACGGATGGCACGTAACTGACTGACTGAATATAATAGTTGGAAACATAATTAAAACTTCTACTAGCATAAAGTGGGGGATCGGTTTTCTATTGTTTTGAAGTAATAAACTGATCCCCCACTAATTATACTTAATATAATAATGTAATATAATCTATCTCTTCTCCCTCCAGTGATGAGTTAAATAGCAGGACAGATTGGGTTCTATAGCCTTGGCTGGCAACACGTCTACCGCAGAAAGCAATGGCAATCTACTGCGGGATAATCTTCTGCCCAGTCAGTCATGACTTTTTCGAGACATGATCGATAACGCGTGTATCACGTATGGCTTTTAACTGACTACCTTTCTTTACTAAACTGTCGAAAATTGTTTTAGCTTTACCCGCCATATGCACAAAAGATTGCTTCTTTGAATTTTCATTTATTCAGGTTCTTACAAAATAATGTCAATTGTAAAAAATGTTAATGTTTTGGATTAAAAACAAAAAAAACACGCCTTAATTAGTTCTTTGCCGAAAAATCACCGACATTCTAGGAAGTGGATGAAAAATGGGGAAATATTGTGTGACAAAATCGTTCATATTAGGTTGAATAAATATTTATAAAGGCATAATTTTGTTTTCTGTTTTAATTTCCCTTAAAAATCAACATTAACTTTATAGACAACCCAATAATTCAACATCCACAAGGATACATCGACGCTTTTGAAGTCTATCAAGACTGGAAAAGCTGAAACTAGAATTATTAAAGTCGCTAGAAGACGTGACATTGGCTGAATATAAACTTACTACCATTTAAGAGGGAGATCAGATATTCTTAACAAATTACTTCGCTGTCTAAATTTCGCACTTACCATCCTCTGTTAAAACGATTCCCGGATATGTAAATTGTTGTACTTATTTGGTTTTTGTTTTTCCAGTTTTTAATTTGAAATTTTGGCTGTTTTTTTTTTTTTTTTTTTTTTTTTTTTGTGGTTGCCCATATCATAAGATAGTTGAAAGTTTTGGTTTGTTTTGTCTCTTTTACGGCATATCAACCTCAGTAGGTTATTTAAAGCCGACAAGACTTTTTACAATAAATTCGCATGAATAGAATATGTATTTGTAAGAAATCAGTTTGTAGATCAGATTTCAGTGACCTATTTTGTAAATAAGTTTTTGTCGAGAATCTAAAATATTGCTGATATTTTTCTTCAAAAATATATTGCGTAATATGTTATCTTGAATGATAATTGACAGTTACATCTGGCCGCAGATAAAAGTCAACAAAGGACAAGTGTGGTTGACAGATATAACCGGCCATAGATGATGTCAACAAAGTGCAACAAAAATAAAAAAATAAATAAAAAAAACACAAGCGACAACCGGATTGAAAATCAATGAATCGCTGGGGATGAGTGACAGATGGCGGCAGATAATGTCAACAAAATGACAACCCGAAAGAGCAAAAATGCGTGGGATTTTATATAAAGTCTAGAATTTTTGGTTGAAGGGACAGAGAACTCGCGCTGGCTTCCGTCTGCTGACAACCCCTTTGCGATCGCAACATCCTTCGACTGCTCTCCTGCTCTTCACAAACGTCACTGACGAAGAATATAAAAACAAATTTTATATATACGTGTTTCTCGCCGTTTGTTCAAATTCAGCGACAATATACAACAATTGCTAGTAATTTTTTTCTTTAAAAATATATTGCTGGTAATATTTAATTCAAAAAAGTATTGCTGGAATTAACTATAAAAATGTATTATAGTTTCATAGTTTTGAACTGTTAGGGCGCCGCTCCTATTTGACTACAAATGGGCTGTTCCCATTGCTATATATAGCAATGGTGGATTCTCTACAAGAGGAGTCGTACCGAGTCACTAGACTGACGACTCTACGACACTGTCAGCTCTCTGTCTTCAGGTAGAGGGCGCTCTCTGCTTCCGAGCAGAGAGCATTAACATAGTCGTGGTTCCACCGAAGGGTAGAAGTACGACTGGGTAAAAATAGACAGACATTTTTTGGCCGGGCCATATAGCCCGGAAATCCTAGATATAAACTGACTATGTGTCATATGTTGCCCTTACTGGGAGGGACGACTAAATAATGAGTCGTAGAGAGTCACTTGAGAGTCTCTAATGAGTTACTGAAGAGTCAGTGCGAGTCAGTGAAGAGTTAGTCACACTTCCGCTGGCGTACCGGAAGTAATCATGTATACACACGTCTTACGACGGATTGGACTCTTGTATATTTTCTATTGTAAATATTACTAATCACTTCTGTACATACTAACCGTCTTTCCGCGGAATACAACTTATATTCTGATTCTGTTGTTGAGTTATTCTTTTATACTTGGCGACATAACATGAACCCAGTTTGGAAGTTAACTATTAGGTTAGGTTGGACCTAGGAACAACGATAATTAAGAGGAAGCTCAATACTTCTAACGAGGAAGTTCCGCCTCCACAACCAATGTGGTTTTCTGCTTCTAAGAGTTGCATAATTTTCACCGGTTTCCGAGTAAAACGTAATGTTTTAAACTCTGATTTTTAAGCAGACAAGCGCCGTTACCTTTGTAATATATTACCTTGTACTAAATCCGGCTGTAGGTGAGGTCAACAAAGGCAAGGGTGGTTGACAGATATATCCGGCCGTGAATGATGTCAACAAGTGCAACAACAAAACAAAAATACAAACGACAACCGGCTTGGAAGGTGATGGCCGGGCAAAGATATGGTTAACAGATACCTCCGGCCATAGATAAAATTGAATCCAGGACAAGGATGTTTAACAGACATATCTACCCGTAGATGACGGCAACAAAGCGCAAAAATGCGTGGGAGTATTACGACTATATAAAGTCTCGGATTTTTGGATGTGAAAATAGAACTCCTGCTAGCGAACGACTCCCAACGGCTTCTTATGTGCGATCTCTCTTCGGCTGATCTCCTGCTTGACACAAACATTACCAACGAAGAATAAAAATATACGATTATATTTTATAGACGTGTTCGACCTTGTTTACTAGCGGCAGTATACAACACCTTGAAGGACATTTATTTATGTTTATGACGTTTATTTTATCTTTTGCCTGACACGCATGAGGTTAGTAAATATTAAGATATCGCTGTGGAGCTTAGAAGTGTTTCGGATGATACGAAGATGTAGAAGAACAGGATTGTAGTGAGGAGGGTGTGAGTGATTGAGAGAGTGGGCGGGGGACATTTCTGGTTGGCATGACATTGTTGTGTCTCTTGAAGTCCGTGGCAGACAGGACACTTGTGCGATCAATTAAAATACACACAAAAACCTGAGGTGTCGTCCATGAGAAAATGACCTTTTTTTGTCCTTCTTAAAACTATACAAAGCTTAAGTGGTTTGTACGGAACTTGGATTTCCGGTCTGGATTTTGACGTCCTTCCTTCCTTCCTTTTATTTAATTATTTATTTATTTTGCTAAATTACTTATTTATCTTTCATTGGTTATTTGTAACTTTAAAATATAAATCTATTTTCATACTTTTTTCTTTTTGCTTTTCTTCGTTCTTTTTCCTTGTTTCTATTTTTCTTTCGTTCTTATTCATTTTCCTTCTTTTGCTTTTCATTCTTTTGCAATTTTCTTCTTCTATTCTTGCTCATCATTATTGATTATTTTGTTGTTTCTTTTTTCATTAGTTATTTTTATTTTCCCATTTTGTATTATTTGTTATTTTTCCCTTTTCTGTACTTAACTTTTTTGTTTCTTTCTTTTTACTTTTTTCTTTTTTCTTTTTTCTTTTTTCTTTTTCCTGTACTTTTTTTTAATAATTCTTTTTGTATTCTTTATTTTAGTCATTTTTATTTTTATTTTCCTTCTTTTTTTTAATCTAATTTTTTTTTTTTTTTGTAATTTTCTTTTTTCTTTCATTTTTTTTTTGTAAGCTGTCGCTGGTTGTGCAACCAAAAGTGACAAGTCATCTTAACCGAAGTGTTTCGGATGGTGCGAAGATGTAGAAGATAAAACCTGTTGTTTATCTATCTATCTATCTATCTATCTATCTATCTATCTATCTATCTATCTATCTATCTATTTCAACCTGTTTCTTTATCTATCTATCTATCTATCTATCTATCTATCTATCTATCTATTTCAACCTGTTTCTTTATCTATCTATCTATCTATCTATCTATCTATCTATCTATCTATCTATTTCAACCTGTTTCTTTATCTATCTATCTATCTATCTATCTATCTATCTATCTATCTATCTATCACAGTCTGTTCCTATCTATCTATCTATCTATCTATCTATCTATCTATCTATCTCTTGCTGTCTATCTACCTCTCTCTGAAACTTTAAGATAAGTTCACTCTGCATAGTTGCAACATAAACCCCAATTTGGTTCTGTGGGTGTCAAACAAGAACGGGTCCTGGGTATGACGGTAAACTGCATCCGGCAGCAAGGCCTCTGATTGGGATGTTGTGAGGAACATGGAACCCCCTCTTAATTGCTGTTGTTTCCAGGTCCACCCTGTTCCGGAGTGGTAGCACCTGTTAGGGTCCCAGCTATGAGCAAATAGTTAACCCCTAAACTGGGGTCAAAACATTATGAAAGTATACAAATACACTTTTATAGAAATATATACATAAAGATAAACGTTTACAGACAATATTACATAATATATTTTTTAATATAATTTTTAGTTTTCTAAAATAAAAAAAAATTAAAAAAGTTTCTCACTATAACTGAACATTAAAAAATACCTTAAAACCCTACGTTTTTAGCTTTAAGTAACCCAGAGAAGTTGATATGCAGTTAAGCAAAAATCATTCACTAACACACTCAAACAAGAACAAACGTGCCTCAATAGGTGTTTTCATCAGATGTTAGCTAACCACACTAGCAGGCAGGCATACTTGAAAACGATCAACCAGCCATATTTTATGAAACTGTTTTGTGTGTATGCATGTATCTGCACTTGTACTTTTTTTTCTGTATTTATGTGTGTATATGAGCGGGTAGCCTATTGTTTACAACGTTCATTTTCTGTTCTTGAGACCCAAGTTCGAATCCAGCCATGGTAAATTGGACTTGTTAATTTTACCAAATTGGTGAGGCGGTCCCAGCGCGCAACATTTTGGAAAGTGCCTGAAGAACTTACCACGGCCTAAACCGAGAATTGTGAGTTAAATCATGTAAACAAAGTATTTGAAAGTAATCGATGGTTTTGCTAGCATGAGTCGCAAGTTTCACAGCTGCCTTTGTAGAAACGAAATTGATCACACCAGAAACTGTAACTTTACTCTCTAAGAAACTGTAACTTTACTGAGCATACCATAGTTTTAGCCAGAGGTGAACTCTCTCGGTTGAGTGGGTAAAGGTGAACACACTCGGTTGAGAGGATAAAGGTGGACTGTCTGTTAAGAAGATATAGGTGTACTCTATTGATTGAGCGGATCGAGGTGGAATCTATCGGTTAAGCGGGTAGAGGTGTACTCTATTGGTTGAGCGAGTAGAGGGGGATATCGGTTGAGCGGATAGAGGTGGCCATATTTGAGCGGATAGAGGTGGACTCAGTCGGTTGAGCGGATAGAGGTGGATTCTATCGGTTGAGCGGACATCTGCTAACCTTACTTGCACACGGTTGTGATTGGAAATTCATAGCCGGCAATTGCACCGGTCGATTTTTTTTTTTTACCCAAATGTTGTTGGGCAATTGGCACATGTTTCTGGGACAGTTTTTTTAGCGTTGATTCTGAAAATGGTTTCAGTTTCGCCCCATAACATCAGGTTAGCCTTGTTCAGATGATTCTCAAAATTGGTCAGAATGTCTAATTTCACTTTGAATTGACAGGACATAATAATGTAAACAAAACATTTAAAAACTTTTTATTCTAAACTGAAGTTACTTATGATACAAGAAAAATCATTCTAATGACCCCCTAAGCTTTTTTTTCAGCAGTTTCAGTCTCTATTTCTTGAAAGAAATCCTTCAACTTCTGTAGATTTATTACTGATATCAAGAATTTCTGCGTTAAAATACTTGGAGTTTTGTGATTTTGGTATAGAATCTTCTTATTTTCTAACAATTTGATTTGGCATTCCGGGTTAGATAATACAGTTTAACGTGTTTCATAAGAATAAGGACAACCGAGAATCTGTAATGTGATCCATACAGACTTGGCAGCTCGGCTGCAGTCACTCTCTCACCGGCGTGATGTGGCTTCTATCTGCCTCTTCTATAAATACTTTCACAGATTCTGCTCCGATAAACTTAGATCACTAGTGCCCCTTAGGTATGAATTTGCACGAGATACTAGATTAGCAACGAGGTCCCACTCTTTTATAGTGAAACAGATAAGATGTAACCGCAATTTCTACTCTAACAGCTTCTTTTCTCGCACTTCCCGCCTATGGAATTCCCTTCCATATACTTGCTTTCCCGACAGCTACAATCTCCAGGAATTTAAATTTGAGGTCAATTGACACCTCTTATCACACTAACTCGCATTCATTCCCTCAAACTCTCTTCCCATCTACTCAACCCTCATCCGCGGTATCCTCATCCGTTTATCACCCTCCTTCAGACATTTCCTATAACTGACCACTCTTTCTCATTCCTTTCCCTTATGTAACCCCTTGCGCAATAGTGGCAGTGGAATGCCTTACTTGGGGTGAAATGATATAAAAAAATATTAATCAATATCAGTAAAGCCCGTCGTTGCTCGGGTGTAATGAAACCTTTAAAACTAATTCATGGTTCTGGAGTTCAGACTCTTTGGATGTTGGCACGAAAGACTAAAAGGCAATAGTTGTTTCTATTTAAAACGAAACCGTAGACTGAAAGAAAAATGAATGGATGTAACTCAAATTTTGATTTTCTGGTATCGATTTATATATATATATATATATATATATTATCGATTTTCTGGACTATTTTAAGAACAGCATCCTTGAAAATTCTGAATATCGTTTCTTATGTCCTTGACTATGAGTGTATCAAATTTGATTAAAATCGGACCACTCCTTCTATAATCCGATTTTTTCGATTATCGATTTTGGATATTTATGGGGGTACCTCGACACAAAACCTATCTAAGAATACTCGCAGACGGTTATAGTACAACTGTGTAAATTTTCAAGAAAATCGGTTCAGCCGTTTTACGATTTCATAATCATAAATTTTACCGTGTTGTATAAAAGCAGTGTATACACACGCCAGTCACCGAAAGAAGTCAATTCATTCCTGAAGGGAATATACTTTCCCACTGTCGTACTATTGACTCCGACATGCCTTTTCTTTACAAGGTAACCAAAAAAGTTCTGTCCGTTTTTTGATTAGTCATTGAATGAAGTTGAAATATATACGAAATGCGTGTAGCAATTGTTTACAAATTCGGACAGCCGGAAGTAGGAACATCAGTCAGTCAGTCAGTTAAGTGCCATGCGCGATACACACTTGGGCGATCATGTCTCGAAAGAGACATGACTGACTGGGCAGAAGATTATCCCGCAGTAGGTTGCCATTGCTTTCTGCGGTAGACTGGTTGCCGACCAAGGCTATAGAACCCAATCTGTCCTATTATTTAACCCATAACTGGAGGGAAGAGACGGATTAATACCTTTCCCAAGGGTATTTGCGCGTAAGTGAAGGCAATGAATCCCTTTGGGGATAGTGATGTGGATGAACGTATTGCAAGGCGTTGGTTACGAGAATTCAAGTCGGGAGATTTGTCTCTCCACGATGAAACTTGCAGTGGACGACCACAGGTCTTGAATGACGGAGTCCTGAAGGCGGCCATTGAAGAGGACAGTAGTCTAACGTATGGTGAACTTGTAAAACAGTTCAACGTTTCCAATGAAACAGTTAGACTTCACCTGCACCGTCTAGGTAAGACGTACAAACTGAGCAAATGGGTTCCGCAAACGCTGTTGGAGGTCCACAAGGGACACCGAGTGGCAGCCTGCGTATCGCTGCTTTCTCGCCACCGTACCGCATCCTTATTCAATCAAGTGCTTACCAGTGATGAAAAGTGGGTTCTGTACGAAACTCCCAAGCGTTCCAGACATTGGTTGTCTCCTCACACCACAAAACCGCTTATGCTCCCACGCAAGATTATGCTTTTTGTCTGGTGGACAGGTCGTCAAGTGGTTCATTATGAACTGCTACCAATGAACCAAACGTTCACTGGAGACCTATACTCGCAGCAATTGAAACGTGTGCATCAGACATTGTGCCAGAAGGAGTCAGCAAAGGTGTGCTTTTCCTCCATGACAACCCCAGGCCGCATGTGAGGGATACCATACAGCAACTTGTGTGGAAGACTTTGTACCATCCACCTTATTCACCTGACCTTGCGCCATCCGATTACCACCACTTCCACTCCCTGGATAATCATCTTCGTGGGAAATCCTTCATCAATGAAGCAGACTTGCGCAAAGCCCTCACAGATTTCTTTGCGTCAACCCCCCCACCCGTTCTCCCGCAAGCTGGAGACACGTTGGCAGAATGTGCTGGATGCCGATGGCAATTACTTCAAAGACTAAATAAATGTAAGTTACACATACTGTGAAGCGTTTTCTTTTTTTCCTTTAAAAACGGACAGAACTTTTTTGGTTACCTTGTATATTTCGTTCTTACGATTCGAGACTCATAAACGCACTCATTCATGCATGATTCTTTCATAGACATACATTCATACACGATTCACTCACGTTATTTAGAATAGAAATTCATTCTATCACTTGACACGCATATACCTTATTTCACATATTAACTTTACCGACTCATAAACGCACACATTCTCTCATTTTATTGAAAAAAAAAAAACAACTTTCAATCACTTGATACGTGTATACAATACTTGCTACATATTTTGGACGGAAATGTATTTCGTCGCTTTCATTCACACATAACGTTACCGACATATATACACACTTAATTCGTCTATAGTTAAAAAAGCACTTGACACGCATTATTTTCGCTTACATATACTTACATTCATAATAAACATCTAATGTTTTTATTATGCGTTGGCACACACACTTAAATAGACACAAGCTATTTTTTCTGCATTTAATGTGCATCCATTGCTTTATCACACGTGACACGTATCTGACCAATGAAACCATACCCCAATAAACATACTATCTCTTGGATTTTTTAAAAAGGTTTTTTAAATCATCGATTTCAAAGAAACTCTGAATAAGCTTCTTAAAGTGACACGTGTTAGATTGAAGACACATTTTTCCAATTTGTTCTTTACTTATTCTGTTCATTTTGTCGGATTCCGATATATATATATATATATATATATATATATATATATATATATATATATATATATATATAGTAGCGGCCATACTGTAAAGAACGGAAACAACAAAGACGTAAATATGTGTATCACTTAAAAAGTAATTCATGATTAGCAACGAATCTTTTACTAAATAAAGGTTAGGGTGTAATGCATAAATATTACACAAAGTTACAAAAATTTACATAATGATTTTTTTAAAATAGATTAAGTGGAATAAAGAAAATAAGCTACTGGACAAAAGTTAAGGAACGATGTTAATAATTTGCATAAACGTTTAATTTACATTGTTAAAAAACTCGATTGAGCTTTTCAACAATGAGTAAAAGTTCATTTATCATTAGGACTTTATTTTTAAGCAATATGACAAATTCTACACGCAAAACGCTCTCTTTCGAAGAAAAAAACTAATTATCGCTAACTATCAAGAAAAAAGTCAATTTCAGAAATTTCTGATATTGTTCAAAGAAATAAAATTGTCGTTAATCGTGTAAATAGCAGGTATAAAAGAGATAAAACCTTAGATGCAAAAGCAAAAACCAGCAGACCCCCAAAAACATCGCAAAGAGAAAATCTAAGATTTGTTAGAATATCTATAAAAAAACGTTTTGAAACTGCTACATCAATTGCCAGTAAATTTAATGAAAGGACTGGTAATAAGATCTCAAGGAAAACGGTTGCTCGCAGGTTAAAAAAATGCAGTATTGCATGCCTCTCATTTCAAAGCAAAACAGAAGGGCATGCCTGGAGTATGCGAGAGAACATGTTGTTTGGACTGATGCACATTGGGATACAACTCATTTCAGTGACGAGTCCAAGTTTACTATATTTGGTTCTGAGGGCAAAACTTACGTACGTTTGGTGACGGCAGTGTGATGGTGTGGGGAATTATTTCATCTATAGGAATTGGCCCTATCATCCGCGTACATGGCAATATCATTGCTGAGATTTAAAAAAGGCCTCTTCAGCAGCATGTGGTACCAAAATTACAACATAATCTTTATGAATCTCTTATTTTCATGCAAGACAATGCACCTTGCCACAAGGCTCAGATAGTTATGGCTTTATTTGAAGAAGAAGGAATCGCCATAATGAAAGGCCAGCCCAGAGCCCCCGACCTGAATCCAACAGAAAATATTTGGAAGATAATTGGAGAACGGGCTCAGAAAATAAACCCGAAAAACCAGGATCACCTATGGGAGTTACTGAAAGACGAATGGGAATGAATTACAGCTGATTTTTGCAAGAAATTAATTAGATCATGTGGGCGATGATGCAGAGAAGTCATTGAAAAAGGGGGATGTTTATCAAATATTAAATTTTGTTCACAATCAAGTATTAACGAGATCGTTCCTTAACTTTTGTCCAGTAGCTTATTTCCGTTGTTCCATTTAATTTTTATTTTAAAAAGAAAAAACTATTATGTAAATTTTTGTAACTTTGTATAACATTTATGCATTACCCACTGTTCTTTATTCGGTAAAAATTTCATTGCTATTCATGAATTACTTTTTAAGTAATACACATATTTATGTCTTTGTTGTTTCCGTTCCTTATATTATGGCCGCTACTCTCTCTCTCTCTCTCTCTCTCTCTCTCTATATATATATATATATATATATATATATATATATAGTGTGTGTGTGTGTGTGAGGCAGTGAATGTTTTGTTTAAAGTGTATATTTATTGTTGTTGTTATTATACATGTTATGATACATTAAGTGTACATAATGGTATTTGTGACGCTACACGTGTTTCGAGCCTAAAGTTGACTCTCTTCAGGCAAATAAACTTGTAACTTTACGTATCGAGTTTCTTTTGTTTCTGTTCGCCAAGATGTCGTTTATAAATAGGTAAGTAAGTAAGCAAGTATGTTTTTGGGATTGGTGGTTTTTCACATCAGCACGTGTATAAGTGGATGAATAGATAAATATATACATAAATAAATGAAATGCTGGCCATCAAGTTATATATATATATATATATATATGGAATTATTTGTTTTAATTTTTTTTAGTCAATAATCGTATTCTGTTTTTAATCAAACAGTATATTTACTATATCTACTCAAATTCGAATATCGACTAAAAATTATGTTCAAACAAATAATTTCAAGATGTCGGTTGTTAAAATCATTTCGTTAATCTTCGAGATTTTCCGATATATATATCTGAGATTTTCCGATATATATATCTGAGTCAATACAGAACGAAGAAAGAATTCTTACGACGTCCAAAGCATTAATTTAAAACAGTGCTCGATATATAATATATAGAGCTGTGAATATTTATTAAAAAATATATTTTAGAACTGGTACATAATTTTTCTATATATATCACGACAAAGGTACATTGGTTTCGACATTGAAACTTTAATTCCAACGGTCAGAGACTTGTTCCCCTACCGCTAACCCCCACCAACACCTCTAACAAAACTGACCAAATATAAGAAAAGAGGCTTTCCATTCCTTTTCATTCCTGCCTGATGAAACATTGAAGTTTCAATGTCGAAACAAATCTACCTTTGTCGTGATATATATAAAAAATTATATACATGTTCTAAAATATATATATATATATATATATAAATAAGTGTATATTGTTATTATTATTAATTATATTTATGTTTTTGTCATGTTATGTCATTGTCTTAGGAAGCGTATTTTTTTTTTTTTTTTTTAACAATTTATGGTGGTTTAATGATTTTCATTTTTGAGGGAACCCGTTCAAAAAATTAGAGAGTGATTAAGACGATTTCGCAAACGACATGTCCCGGGGTTGGTTAGTGCAAATATTTTTTTTTTATTTGACAAACATATTTCAATTCAGGTAAAAAAAAAAAAAAACTTCAGTGTGCTTTTTTTTCTCTTTGTTTAAGAATAGGAAGAAAAAATCATTTATATGATATAAAAAAATTCTTGAAATTTTCCCAAATTTTCGTACGAATTAATTTAGAATTTCTTTATCCTTCTGCCTTTGTTTTGTCAAAAGGTTTTATTTGGCTTGACATTAGCAATTATACAGTTATTATCTCAGTGCTTGCTCCGTTATGTTGCAGAAACTGACGTTCAAAGCACTTTAGAATGCTTCAACTACCTGGTTAGTGAGTAACAAAGAAGTAAAAATATGTCACAGAAAACTGAGTATGTATAATGATATTAACCGTTTTCTTCAGTCAGTTAAGTGCCATACGTCAAACACGCTTGGGCGATCATATCTCGAAAGAGACATGACTGACTGGGCAGAAGATTATCCCGCAGTAGGTTGCCATTGCTTTCTGTGGTAGACTGGTTGCCAGCCAAGACTATAAAACCCAATCTGTCCTGCTATTTAACCCATAACTGGAGGGAAGAGACGGATTAATACCTTTCCCAAGGGTATTTGTTCGTAAGTGAATGTGATGGATTCAGCTGGAATTCGAACTCAGTTCCCTGATTTCTCGTTCTGAGCCGATATTCATTGCACCACAACGCACAACCGTTTTCTTATGTGGAAAAAATATGAATTCTCAAAATAGTCGTGCATTTAAGTAATATAAATATGAAGAGGGACAAAATTTGATTTTTAAAATTCTCATTAATTTAGCAGGGTTTGTAACAGATGAAAAGAAATTTCTACCACCATCTCTGAAAAAAAAAATATTGTCAGATTCATTGGTAAATTTTCGTTTTAGCTCCCGACGGCTTTTCCCCTTTCAAATTAATCCAAAATAGCATTATCTCTGTGCAAATGTATATGCTGAACTCAAATCAACAATTAGTTATTGAAGAAACTTACTTTTTTTTATCTAAATGTCCATTAAAAAAACGAACTATATCTCGCATTTTTTCTCTCCCGTAACTCTCACGAAGTCATGTAATTAATTGCAGAATGACGTTCTACGTAAGCAACAAATTTCGGTGGATTTTTGGTTGATTTTCTTCCTTTATTGAAACTTCCGTCGATGTACCTCCTGTAATGAAAGTAATGCGCTATTTTATTTCTACGCTTATTACTTTCAATACAGGAAGTACATCGCCGGAAGTTTCAGTAAAGGAAGAAAATCGACCAAAAATCCATCGAAATTTGTTGCCGACGTAGAACGTCATTCTGCAGTTAATTACATCACTTCGTGAGAGTTACGGGAGAGAAAAAGTGCAAGATATAGTTCGTTTGTTTTATGGACATTTAGATAAAAAAAAAAAGGTAAGTTTCTTCAATAACTAATTGTTGATTTGAATTTAGCACATACATTTGCACAGAAATAATGCTATTTTGGATAAATTTGAAGGGGGAAAAAGCCGGTGGCACCTAAAATGAACATTTACCGAGTCATTAGAATCTGATATTTGCAAGAATTTTAAAAAAGTTCCCATAAAGATGTTAAATTTTTCTATGGTAATTTTGTTGCTTCTGCTGACGAAAGAAAACCAAGATTTTTATAAAAAAATTAAGACGTACTAGAACGGATTAAAAAAAAAATTAATAAAATGATAAAACTTATATTATTTCCTCTTAATAATAACATTAACATTTTGAAAGAAAAATGTTATCTATTAAGTTTTGGGGCATTTTTCATCAAACTATGCTCTCTTTTCAGCGAGTTGTTGGAGGTATCTCAATATATATATATATATATATTATTATTATTATTATTATTATTATTATTATTATTATTACTTAATTACGTAATTGTAATAATTTTAATACAGAGATATTCAATATTTTATTATTTCATTGAAAGATTCTAACCGTTAACATATTATTTTCTTTTCTTCACATTATTGGATATATATATACTGCAAGTTAGGTGCCAGAAATGTAGACATATTTTATTTATTTCAAGGAAGCAAACTGGGTGCTTGAAATCCTAAAGAAAACTGTGGAATTTATTTTCATTTACTTTCATTTTATTTATTTTAATGTATTTTCTTATTGTGAACAAACGGGAGAATAACCTTGTCGATATAAATAATTTGACATTATATCAGTCAGTTAAGTGCCATAGGTGATACACGCTTGGGCGATCATGTCTCGAAAGTGACATGACTGACTGTGCAGAAGATTATCCCACAGTAGGTTGCCATTGCTTTCTGCGGTAGAATGGTTGCCGACCAAGGCTATAGAACCCAATCTCTCCTGTCATTTAACCCATAACTAGAAGGAATAGACCGATTAATACCTTTCCCAAGGGTATTTGTGTGTAAGTGAATGCAATGAATTCGGTTGGATTTCGAACTCGGCACCCCGATTTCTCGTTCCGAGCCGATATCCATTGCACCACAACGCACATCCGTGACATTATATACTTGAAGAAAATTTACATTTACAAAAAATCATATCGCATTTAATTATTTATCTCTCTGAAAGTTTAGTTATATTCCCGTATTTCCGTATACAAATTAATTGAAACAATGAATAATGTCCTTTTAAAATTATTTACACTTTCTGTTAGCGTTGGTTTTTCTTTTCCAAATGCAATTTCCTTTATTTTTTGAACTGGCAGATCAAGTTTGTTTTTTCGCCTTGATGACACGACTGACAGTTGAAAGGCTGACACCAACGATATCTGCGACCTCACTGTAAGACTTACCAGTGTGTTCGTGCAGCGTTACAATTTTCGTACGCTTCCTTGGAGTAGCATCCATCGCAGACAATGGCCATAGGACAACTATTCGACAGTTGAGACAATGGTTCTTGGGCGTGACAAAATCAGATGCAATCACGTCTGACGCAATATTTTTCAACGTTAAACAAGTTTCAGCATACATACCAAAAAAAAAAAAATTCATATTTCTGCAAACGACTACAAATGAAATCTGAGAAAATAAATGGAAATTACACCCTGTCACTCCAGTGGCTCTAAAACCGACCGTATGGAGAAAGAAAGGAAATTAAAGCATTCTTTCAATTAATTTGTTTATATGTGTATTTAAGAATATAGCTCGAATTATTTAGGATAATGTATTGTTTTCCATGTACGCTACGCCACAAAGCCTTGGTAGAAATGCTCAGCAACCTTGACCTATACGGGAAGAACATTAGAAGTATCAAGAACCTATACTGGCAGAAGGCCGCCTGCATACAGACAGAGAACGAGTTCAGAACGATATACGAAAATAGAAAGGTGTGTAAGACAAGGATGTATTTTCTGACCGGATCTACTCAACCTATACAGTGAGGCAATTCTGATAGTAGGTGTTGTGGATTCCGGGTGAGAAACCGCACAAAATAATGAACAACAAAAAGAGATATGAAAAGTAGGTTATATTAACGTAATATACAAATTCGAACGCAGGTTAGTAAATCCAGGAATACTATAAGTAAAAAATAAATATATACAAGTCTTGAAGTGAAGTCGTTGGAAATAGTATATCCGTGTATATTATTCTAGCTGAGTAGGAGCTCAGAGCTAGTCTGACTTCTGAGGCAGTAGTCTCTGGGTAAGTTCGGTATCTCTCGGTAACTTACGTATCAGTTCCGGTAATCTCCGATAACTGCAACGGATCTTTACGAATACTCTCTACCCTATGGCAGCAAAGGCTTTTCTCTCTATGGCAGGAGTATATGTATACTCAGTCGAGTCCATTATCATATACAAAGGGGAGATCCTGCAACAGTAGGTTTGCCAGTATTTGTCATCATCGGCCACATTCTGAACAATATAAGATACGCTGATGATAAAGTGCTGATTGCAGACGCAGAAAGGAAACTACAAGACCTCCTACAGAAGGTTGTTAAAGAAATCGGCCAACCTGAAGGAGACTAACACCACATTTAAATTAGTTGTTTTTCATTTTTTTTTAACTTTTTTCAGCGAATTCTTATCATTTATTACATAACGTTTCCGATTATCAAAAAAAAAAAAATTGGAAAAATTTCAATATTTAAACAATTTTAGCGGGGGAGCTCAGTTTCTCGTACAACGTTATCGTAAATCGATCCTACATTTTGGAACCACTCGTGTGTGGGTCGCTTTGTTTTAGGTTTTTGGGATGAGTTGTTGCTCTTGTTTTGGTCTTTTAAAAGTTTTCTTTAGTTCTTACGATGGCATCTTCCTCGGAAACACCAAGAATGGCTTTATTAAAAAATTTCGCAAAGGATTCAGTTGTTGAATATGCGCAAGTAAAAAAGTTAATTGCACAGGATCGATTTACTATATAAGGTTGTATGAAAAACCGATCCCTCTCTAAAATTGTTTAAATACTGAAATTTTTCCAAATTTTCTTTGTCAGTCTGAAAGTTTAGGGTTTAATCGATAAGATCGCACCGAAAAAAGTTAAAATAAAAAATAAATTGATAATCAACAAGTAGTAATAACGTGCCGACGGGTGGTTCCAAAATGGAGGATCAACTTATTATAAAGTTGTATGAAAAACTGACCCCCCTCCATAAAATTGTTTAAATATTGAATTTTTTCCAATTTTTTTTTTTTTTTGTTAATCGGTGAGTTTAGGGTATAATCGATAAGATTGGATTTGAAACAAAGTAAAAAGAAAGAGAAAAAAAGGAGAACAAATTTAAAGGTGGTGGTAGTCTCTTTCAGGTCCCCTAAGAAAGCGAAAGGAAACGACTAAATATATACTACTATAAAATAGAATTCATGCTATTTGTAAAAGAAAGTTGGGGTACTGAACTCAAGCAGGTACAAAAATCTAGATACCTGGTAAGTGTTCTAACTAAGGACGGAAAGTGCGACACTGAGATCCGACGGCGTATTGGCTTCGTAAAGGATACAATCCAAAAGCTGTGAAGAATATCGAGAGGCAGGAAGATTTTATTGGAAATAAATAAAAGGGTACTGGACTGTTATGTCTATACATCTTTTATGGCAGCAAATGCTAGACAATCACCTGAAGAATGAAAGAGACACTCGAAGCAACAGAAATGTGGTTCTACAGAAAGATACTTTATGATAGCAAACATGTGAGCAGAGACAAGGTTTTTGAGAGGAGGCAAACGAAAAAGAAAATTATACGTAGCATCAAGAAAAGACAGCTGAGATTTTTGGGACACATAATGTGTGCGTTGTTGTACAGTGGATATCGGCTCGGAACGAGAAACCCGGGAGCCGAGTTCGAATTCCAGTTGAATCCATTGTATTCACTTACGCGCAAATACCCTTGGGAAAGGTATTAATCCGTCTCGTCCTTCCAGTTATGGGTTAAATAACAGGAGAGATTGGGTTCTATAGCCTTGGTCAGCAACCAGTCTACCGCGGAAAGCAATGGCAACCTACTGCAGGATAATCTTCTGCCCAGTCAGTCATGTCTCTTTCAAGACATGATCACCCAAGTGTATATCACGTATGACACTTAACTGACTGAATGTGGAAGGAGGGCTTGGAGAATTTAATACTCATAGCGCTGATAAAGGGAAAAACATATAGAGGAAAGCAGCGTGAGACATAGTTGATAGGCTTGAGCAAGTGGATGGTGGAACGGGGTTTGGGAGAAATATCAAGAGATAGAGGCAAGTGGAAGTCCATGATTGTCTACGTCTTGAAGGGACACGGCACGTAAAGAAGAAGAAGAAGAAGAAGAAGAAGAAGAAGAAGGTCATTAGAACAGCAATACATTTGCTATTTTTGTGAAAAATTCACCTTATCGTCCGCTGTTTTAGCGACTCACATAAAATCACACCAGAGAAGTCAAGTTCGAACTCCTGTGAATACAACCATTTCAGAAGGAGTTGCAGGATACAAGCAGCAGTTTTGTGACAAAGATTGTGAGTTTGTTCCGAGAGACAAACGTCATGAGTGTACACAGGAACAAAAAGGTTTCCCACATGGGCAACACAGGAAAAAATGAAGCTGGCACTATGAATCACTTACGTGACACGCATTTGAGTAGATGATCTTTTTATAATTAAACAGAATATATATTTATATATATAACGGATGTCCGTTGTGGCGCAGTGGATATCGGCTCGGAACGAGAAATCAGGGGAACCGAGTTTGAATTCCTTGTATCACTTACGCGCAAATACCCTTGGGAAAGGTATTAATCCGTCTCTTCCCTCCAGTTATGGGTTAAATAATAGGACAGATTGGGTTCTATAGCCTTGGTCGGCAACCAGTCTACCGCAGAAAGAAAGCAATGGCAACCTACTGCGGGATAATCATATGCCCAGTCAGTCATGTCTCTTTCGAGACATGATCGCCCAAGCGTGTATCGCGCACGGCACTTAACTGACTGATATATTTATATTTACTGACTTCAATAAACGAGAAACATGCGTCCTCCGGTCTAAATTCGAACCTGCGTACCCTAGGGGAACACGTCGCTAGATCCGCCGTGTCTTAAACTACCCGACTATAAAGGATGAATGCAAATAACAACGCCCGAATAATGTTTTTTAACAGACATCTTCCCGATTTTTTCAATACATTCATATTTGCTGAGTTTTCGTATTCTAATATAAACACATTCATTTTTCATGGAAGTAATTGACCTCGGGATTTTTTACCTCACATGAATCAAAACTGATAATTTTACTTGCCTAGATAATCAACATTCCAAATTTTGTTTTCCTTCGTAGAGTTCGACTGCCGACTCTTGGTATTAGACGAGGAAAATTGCTTTTGACTTATCTCCCTTACACTAATACGTGACAATGTTATCTCCCTTGGCGATTGAAATTTACGTATTCGAGTCATGATTATGTCCCTTACTTTGATTGGAATTCTATTTTAATGCCATATCCGTTCAGGACGTTGGCACTTATGACTCTCCATAGTTTTTTTTTTTTTTAATCGTTTCACCCCAAGCAAGGCATTCCACTGCCACTATTGCGCTTGGGGCTACATCGGGGAAGGTAAATAGAAAGAGTGGTTAGATATAGGAAATGTCAGAAGGGTGGTTGATAGGTAGATGGGAGGATGGGAAGAGTGTTTGAAAGAATGGAAGCGAGTTATTGTGTTAGGAGGTGTCTATTGACCTTACATTTAAACTCCTGGAGATTGTAGCCATCGGGGAAGCAATCATGTGGAAGGGAATTCCAGAGTCGGGAAGTACGAGAAAAGAAACTGTTGGAGTAGAAGTTGCGGTTGCATTTTATCGGTTTCACTGTAAAAGGGTGGGATCTAGTTTCTAATCTAGTATCTCGTGCAAATTCGAACCTAGTGTGCACCAGTGATCTAAGTTCATCAGAGCAGAAGTCATGGAAGTATTTATAGAAGAGACACAGGGAAGACACGTCGCGCCGCTGAGAGAGAGACTGCAGGCGGTCTGCCAAGTCAGTATCGATCACATTATAGACACTCCGCTGTACTTTGTCGAGAAGCCCAAGGAGAATAGTAGGAGCACCTGACCAGATATGGCAACAGTATTCAATGCACGGGCGGATGGTAGATTTATAAATGTGCAGGATAGATTCAGATGGAAAAAACCTCCGGGCCCTGCACAGAGAACCGACTTTCATAGCAGCGGATTTAGCAATGGATTCGATATAGTCATTCCATTTTTCTTATATCTGAAGACAGAGGAGTTGCTCCTTGTTACCTTCTCAATTCAAAGTTTTCCATCTGTTATGGGTTGCCACTCAAGGCAAGAAACTCTCATCTACATTACTATTTAAACTATCGCTTGTAGGGACAAGAGACAAATATTGATATTCTTTAGATAGTTACCTCCACTCATTTTTGATAACTACATTTTAAATTGAATTTTTGAAAATAAAAAAAAAGTTTTCTCGAAACTTTTATTTCAGTTTTAATTGAAAGCTAAATGATTAAATTTACTATTTCCATTAAGAAAATACTCTGGTGTATTTCAAACAGAAATTATTTTAATTAGAATCTAAAATTTTTCATTTTTAAAAATTTTCCGCTTATTTTTTTTAGTGATCAACACATTTGTAAACAAAAGTTAATTCTCGGTTTTAAAAATCTTGCAAAACTAGAATATACATCTGTGACATTAATTTTGGAAAATTAGCAAATTTTATGTTAAATTAATCTGATTTACACAAGTATTACTTATTTATAGCGTGAAATTTAAAATAAAACTATTTCTTAATCGCAGAGTTGAACATTTTTAGCTGTCCACCGTATATCAAAACGTGTTGACAGGTTGTTGATTGATAAAAGTGTGTGGCGATTACAAGTGACGAAACTGTACAATTTTTTTTCCAGTACGAGGAGGAAACGCTGACCTTTTAATTTGCACATAGAAATTACCATAAAAAAACCTCAAATGCGCGCGCACACACACACACACACACACACACACACACACACACACACACACACACACACACACACACATTTAAATTATTTTAAAAATATGAGAGCCAAACTATTTATATTAAACTTTTCACTTTTCAATAGGCAATGTAATCTACAATTATTAACTTAAAAATCTAACCGCAACATATATTTGAAGTATTTTTCAAATATTTGAATGTGTAAACAATTCTTTTAAAATTTCATTAGTAATCGAAAAAAAAAATCTTTCTTCAGACTATAATGTCCTTAATTTTTATTATTTATTCAAGCAAATTATCAAATTAACAAATTAAAAAATATGACTTATCAAATTAAATAATATCTGAGTTTTATTCCTTTTTTATTTTACTATGCGGAGCAGCTTTTCGGACACAAAAGCAAAATTTAAAAAAAATAGATGATTTTTTTCCCCCAATGAGTCCTGCGTTTAACTAATAAAAACATTTACCGCAACAAAGTAAAATTTATTAAAATTTCATGGATTTACGTGGAGTGGGTAACAGATATAAAAAAATATTTTATCAAGATTTTTAAAAAATAATAATTTCAAAAATGATTTCATAAAGTAAAATTCATTAAAATTTCATGAATTTACGTGTAGTGGGTAATAAATATAAAAATATTTTACCAAGATTTAAAAAAAAATAATTTCAAAAATGATTTCATAAAGTAAAATTCATTAAAATTTCATGGATTTATGTGTAGTGGGTAATAAATATAAAAATATTTTACCAAGATTTAAAAAAAATAATTTCAAAAATGATTTCATAAAGTAAAATTCATTAAAATTTCATGAATTTACGTGTAGTGGGTAATAAATATAAAAATATTTTACCAAGATTTTAAAAAAAATAATTTCAAAAATGATTTCATAAAGTAAAATTCATTAAAATTTCATGGATTTATGTGTAGTGGGTAATAAATATAAAAATATTTTACCAAGATTTAAAAAAAAATAATTTCAAAAATAATTTCATTTATTTGTGAATGTAATTATTGTGAAAGTTTCATTAAAATCTGACTATTATTTTATTTTTGCGAGAATTTCTAAAATAAATGTGTTTGTCACTGGAAAAAAAGTAAGCGATGTAATATTACGTTTTCCATTGGAAACTCTCGTAACGTTTTGGTTACTCGTTAACTCAAATCAAAACAATTTCGAACATGTTAGAAGGGATTCAAAAAAATTTTTTTTTAAAAGAATTAAAAATTTATTTTGATCTTTCCGCTTAATAATAAGATGAACATCTTAATGAAAAAAATCGTTTGGCGGCCTTTTTTTTTTATCCATACTCTGCTGTTTTTTTAGCGATTTAATTAACTTACCTTTAGACATTGATATGGACACAAGAGACATGCTCAGAATTTATGACGGCTCGTCAATTTAATGCTTTTCGGTCGGCACCAATGCTATTCTCCTTATAATTAATCGAGAAGACGACTGCTCTAAGAAATTTCAACACCGAGGCAGTACCTCGGAAGAATATTGACGCCAGCATGATAGTTGTCTCATGGAATAAGAAATTTTGGGATTGACACATGAAAAAGACCATGTGAATGCATGGTCACCAGAAAAAGGGGAGCCTAAATGCCAACTACAGGTCGGTACAAGAAGGTACAAAAATTTAAATATCTGGGAAGTGTTTTAACAGAGGACGGAAGTGTGACACAAAAATCTGAAGGCGTATTTTTTGTTTTGTTTTGCTTTTTTAATTTTCATTTTAGACGCCGATTAGACGTCAGTTAAGTGCCATACGTGATACACGCTTGGGCGATCATGTCTCGAAAGTGACATGACTGACTGGGCAGAAGATTATCCCGCAGTAGGTTGCCATTGCTTTTTGCGGTAGACTGGTTGCTGACCAAGGCTATAGAACCCAATCTGTCCTGCCATTTAACTCATCACTGGAGGGAGAATAGAAAGATTATATGATATTATTATATTAAGTATAATTAGGGGGGATCAATTTATTACTTCAAAACAATAGAAAACCGATCCCCCACTTTTGCCAGTAAAAGTTTTAATGATGTTTCCAACTATTATATTCAGTCAGTCAGTTAAGCGCCTACATGATACACGCTTGGGCGATCATGTCTCGAAAGTGACATGCCTGACTAGGCAGAAGATTATCCCGCAGTAGGCTGCCATTACTTTCTGCGGTAGGCCGGTTGCCAACCAAGGTATATTTGTTGCCTCAATGTTTAACTGTATACACTTTTACCTTATTTCCTCTCCGTACCAACAATTTTTTAAAATATCCTGAGTTAAATTGAATCATTTGATGTTTCGGGTTTGAAGAAGCAGTTTGCAATTTTTAGAATTGCATTCTGGATTTATAACTGTCTAATTATGGGTTGAGTTTTCTTTTCTATATTTTATAATGCTCTTGATAATATTCAATTGAACACTTTATTTTTTATTTTTTTTAATCGTATCACCCCAAGCAAGGCGGTAACGCCACTGATGTGCAGGGGGCTACATAGGAGTGAAAAGATTGGAAAAGAGAAAACCGGAAAGCACATCCTAAACAGGAAACAAGGGATGAGCCTCGACACCTGTTCAATAGACGTGGTGTGGAGTGTGAACCGGGCGATAGTTTAGTCTATCTACTCCAATTTTTATCTAATTAATAATTTATATTATTATTTAATATTAATTAGATAATTTTTTGGATTATCATCTCCCTTTTTTTACGGATTTGTAATTCTTTCGATCAACGAAGTTAAGCAACGTTGATCCTTGTCAGTACTTAGATGAGTGATCGCTTGGGAATACCAGGTGCTGTAAGCGTTTAGGGATGGATGTGCGTTGTGGTGCAGTGGATGTCGGCTCGGAGGTGGTAATCGGTGAGCCGAGTTTCAATTCCAGTTGAAAACTCTGCATTCACATACGCACTGTGGCAAACTTCTGCACCGATTGTTTGTTATCAGCAGTTCTAAAAATTGTGGATGGTGCAACACAGGCCTCCACCACTCGAAACAACTTTTTGTGTGGCAGTCTAACTGAGTTAGACACTCATAAGTCGAAATCGACGAGAGAGTCCATAGTGTATATATATATATATATATATATATATATATATATATATATATATATAACGGCCTTTTCATAATAAAAAAAGAATTATTATCTTATTTTATTAATATTTAAAATTGATATAATCAATTTTTAATGAAAAATTAAATGAATTTATATACTAAATTATAATATTTGTACAATCTTCCATTATATAGATATAATCCTTCTTAGTTTTCATTCAACTTTTACGATAAAAACATTGCGTAGAGTAAGAGACGCTAACTTACATCGCTTGTTCGTGTTTTCTTTAAGGTTTAGTATTAGATTTGATTGTTTTTTTTCTTTCATTCTTTCCAACGTTCAAATAGGTTGTCTTTCTTTCTTTCTTTCTTTCTTTCTTTCTTTCTTTCTTTCTTATGTTCAAAAACGTTGATTGCTTTTCTTTCTTTCTTTCTTTCTTTCTTATGTTCAAACACGTTTATTGCCTTTAAAGCTATCTTCCATTCTTTCTTTCTTTCTTTCTTTCTTTCTTTCTTTCTTTCTTTTTTATGTCCAAACACGTTGATTGCTTTTCTTTCTTTCTTTCTTTCTTTCTTTCTTTCTTTCTTTCTTTCTTTCTTTCTTTCTTTCTTATGTCCAAACACGTTGATTGCTTTTCTTTCTTTCTTTCTTTCTTTCTTTCTTTCTTTCTTTCTTTCTTTCTTTTGTCCAAACACGTTGATTGCTTTTCTTTCTTTCTTTCTTTCTTTCTTTCTTTCTTTCTTTCTTTCTTATGTTCAAACACATTGATTGCCTTTCATTCTTTCTTTCTTTCTTTCTTTCTTTCTTTCTTTCTTTCTTATGTTCAAACACGTTGATTGCTTTTATTTCTTTCTTTATAACTGTCTAATTATGTGTTGAGTTTTCCTCTCAATATTTGATAATGCTCTGGATAATATCCATTTAAATCTTTATTTTTATCTAATTAAAAATTTATATTATTATTTAATATTCATTAGATAAGTTTTTGGATTAATCTCTTCATTTTTACGGATGTGTAATTATATCCTTTACATATATATATATATATATATATATATATTGGCTGCGATTGGTAAATTGTCGCAATTATTTTATTATTTCAATGCAAAAGGCTATTATACTAAATATTAAATTAATTTTGTAATAATTATTTTTTTCTTATTAAAGCATTTGTTAAGTAAATCAAATAAAATTACTTTAATTAAATTGTTTATTTTCTGCCAATATGCCTCATAAAAGATAAAATAGTTCTTGTCCTAATACCTTTGTACAGTACTGTATAAGGTTTATTGTCGTTATTTTCTGTGAACGTTTCAGATTCATTTTGTTAGTTTCTAAGTCAGAATTACTACGTTTCATATGATTGTTCTGCGCTTCAAGGATATTAACTGCTTTGTTTAGTAGATGATTCTTTGAACGACACATATTTCTCTCTATCTTATTAGTCTTGAATTCCTAAATTTCTGAAGAAAAAGAAAAAAAATTATTAAAGGGAGATAACTACGTTAAATTAAAATCTAATTACCTCCCTTGAAAAAAAAATCCATAAATATTTCCCCGTTATATCATATGAACTGATATCAATAAAATATTTCACAGATACTAATTTGAATATTCCTGATAATACGTTGACTTTTCTAATTGAAAAGCTTTAGGAAAAAAGAAAATAATTATTTACACTATTTACATTATTCGGACTCTTATCATCATCTTTGCTGCCATATTCATGGCGTTTCGACCGGTTTTCTTTTAGGTGATTAGAATTTCATACCAAACCTTTTATTTCGTCCATCATGTAAATTGTTCTAGTTCCACATACTTTGCCTCTTCCGGATACCTCAGTATCAGCTATCTCTATTTTAACTCAATTCTCAAATGGCATGTTTGTGCTTGGGTAACTGTACAAATATCTTAATATTGATTATGAAATCGCCATAAAAATTTACAGAATTTACATTATTCGGACTATTGTCCTCATATTTGTTACCCTCTGTACGACGTTTCGGCCGTTGTACGCTCTGGCCTACTTCAGATGCTAGGAATTTCGAACCGAATCCTTCATTACAATCATTAGAGTATGTCATTCTCACCTTTTGGAAGTCATGCGTTATCTCCCTCTAACCCTGCAAGCAGCCAGGTATTGAACTCACAAATCTTTGGGTTAAATCACAGGAACTAATCAAAGTGTATATCCACTGGGCCATGTGTCCTTAAGGACAAGAACAACCGAAAATTTGGGACATATAAACCTAATGTCCAGCAGTTGTGAGTTCAATACCAGGCTACAGCAATGGTGAACACGTAACTTACAGGGTTAGAGGGAGATAATTGATGACTTCCAGAAGAGGCACAACTACGCAAGAGATGAGAACGATATACCCGAGTGTTTGTAATAAAGGGTTCGGTTCGAAATTCCTAGCACCTGAAGAAGGCCGAAGCGTACAGCGGCCGAAACGTCGTACAAATGGCAACAAAGATGAGGATAATAGTCCGAATAATATAAATAATGTAAATACTATCTCATCTCAGAAATATAAACAAATACTATAAAATTTTCTTCTGATCCACTGTTTGTGTGGCGGTAGGGGGCTTGTGTTTGTGTTTTTACCTCAGCTCACTTTCAAACATCAGAAATTTTTAAAGAGATTTTTGTATCAACTAAAATCTTTTCATTAACCTTTTTTAGACAAGGTGTGTTCAAAAAGTATCGGGACGTTTGCTATGGCAACGGAGCTGAAGTACTTAGAGTGAAGCCACTTGACGCAAATTGGCATGGACCTATGTCACGCATGCGCACTAACTTATAACATTATCACTAATAGCAGGGCTTAGAAGTGTGTAGAGCATGGACATTTCTGCAGACCACAAGTTTTCCCTAAGTGACCATGGATTATGCAGTAATTTTTTGGCGAAGCACAACATTCCCCAGGTCTGAAATCCCCCATATTCCCCGGATCTCACGTTTTGCAGCATTTTCTTCTTCCAAAATCACATCCCACTTTAAAGCAGTGCTTCCCAAACTTTTTTCTATCATTTCCCCCTACACCCAGTTCAACCATCCAGATTTCCCCCTTCATGTGTATGAGAGAAAGAGCAATTAAAACAAACTGAGACTATTTACTAATTTATTTTTCAAATGTACAAATATACTGATAAACTTATAGTTACAGAGTAAAGTGGATAGAGAGCAGTTAGTAACAACTAAGCATAGCCATAGAGAGCGCTTAGTAACAAATAAAAGGACTTTTGTTAGCTCTTCTACTTCAGAATTAAATTAGTGACTGAGAAGGGTGATGCTGCTTCTTGTGCACCAGTGTATCAATATCAGGGTTAGTTTTGGCAAGTACGCAACGTATGTCACATTTCACCTCCAGTCGGTTTCGTGCTTTGGGCTTGATTGTGAGTAAAGTAGAAAATCCTGACTCACAAAGGTAGGTTGTGCAAAAAACAGAATGAGGATTGTCAATGCAGTTGTGGGTATGCTCCACGCATATTAACCCAGAATTCTTCAAGATCTTGTGCACGGAACTCACCCTTGGCAGAAGAGTCATGTACAACAGGGTCTCTCTCTCTCTCTCTCTCTCTCTCTCTCTCTCACTCTCTCTCTCTCTCTCTCTAAGATTTTTATAGTGCACCCGTTGAAGGTCCTACTCAAATTTCAATCGTAATGTTATGTTATGTTAGTAGATTTTAAGTCAGGTGAATCCTTAGGGAGTTATTTAACATCTGCTTCACCAGAAGCACCCAGTGAGGATTCAACTCATATTTCAGTCGTAACTTTACGCAGAGCTTGTTGATTTTACAGGCGAATCTGTTTGGAGTCATTTAATATCAGAATTTATAGGCCATCCAGTGAGAATCATATTCGCATTTCAATCCTAATGCAAGCTTAGTTTGGTTGAATTTGCGACATGTTAACCCATATGAGAATATTTAATATCATATATGGGGAACCCAGTGAGAATCTTATTTACATTTTAATCCTAGTGTTAGTTAAGGCTGCTAGATTTTGCATATCAAACTTTATGAAATTTTCCGATATCAATATGCGTCATATAAAATTACGAAATATATATTCTTTTTTTTTATTATTCATTTATGTGCCGTGTCTCTTCAGAAAGCGAAAAATCCTCTTCTACACTTCGTGTTATTTTAGCCATTAGAAAAGATTGTTAAATTGTTTCTATCCACCTATTTCGTCAGTCATGCTTCGAAAGTAATTTTTCTGGTGTAATCTTTGAGTACATCGATTTGGTTTGATGTTCTTCCGAGTCACTGGCTGCAAAATCCTCTTTGATAGAAAACAATTTAGAAAAAGACTGATGAAATTCTGATTTTTTAATATTTTGTCTGGAGAAATTTAGTTCTGTCTGAATTGAATTTAATATCAAAGTATATCTAAACTTATTTATAAATGGAACTTTGTGTGTGTGTGTGTGTGTGTGTGTGTGTGTGTGTGTGTGTGTCCGTTACCTATAGACTCCCAAACGGCTGAACCGATTTTCTTGTAAATTTACACAGTTGTACTATAAGCGTCTGCGAGTGTTCTTAGCTAGGTTTTGTGTTAAGTTACCCCCCGATAAATATCGAAAAACGATAATCGAAAAAATCGGGTTATAAATGGAATGGTCCGATTTTAATCAAATTTGATACACTCATAGACAAAGACATAAGAAACGATATTCAGAAGTTTCAAGGTTGCAGTTCTTACAATAGTCCAGAAAAAACGATAATGTATATATATATATATATATATATATATATATATATATATATAAGGCAAGATGTTTGTGTGTGTGTGTCTGTTTATCAGCCTGTATGTCTGTATTTTTTCAGCCCTTTTATTTTAGTTATTGCTTCGGGTTTGGCTCTAAGTAGGTATAATTGTAGTTCTTAGTCTCAGCCATGATACCATTTACTCAGAGGACTTATTTAGCCTTCAAAATTCAGTTTACGACGAAAATAGCTTATTTGATATTGATACCAGGAAATCAAAATTTTGACTTACATTCATTCATTTTTCTTTCAGTCTACGGTTTTGCTTTAACTGGAAACAACTATTGCTTTTTAGTCTTTCGTGCCAACGTCCAAAGACCATGGATTAGTTTTAAAGCTTTCATAACACCCGAGCAACGACGGGCTATACTGCTAGTAAACAAATAAATAATAACGTTTAATGAGTAAATAAACACTAAATTATAAAATTAAACGAGAAAATAAATAAATATACAATAACGTTAGATTAGAAAATAAATAGAAAATAACGTTAAACGAGGAATGAAACAAATAAACGTGAACGTTAGACTAGGAAATAAGTAATATTTTTGTACATGCCAAGAAAAAAACTTTTCATTAAAGATGTAAGCTAATTTGATTTAACTTTTTGTTTATCAGACAAGTAAAAAATATATTTGTTGGTTTAAATTTAACACGTATCATGTTCTTTGATATTCTCAAAAATAGCGATTTATTTTTATTCAATTTGTTTAAACGTGTCAAGTATTGGCTTTTTGATCTTCAATAGACTTTTGTGTGACGAACAAAATATGTTTCATCATTGTGATTACAAAGTTGCTTGAATAATGCCTTTCTTGGGGTGAAATGATTAAAAAAAAAAATAAAGCTTAATCATTTTTACATTAGATTTGTTTGTAATTCTTTTTCTTCTATGTCCGACGATCTTTCTGGGAGTTGTCAACGTGGCTCTCCACAACTTCTTATCCTTTGTAGGCCATATTAACTTTTATCATTTTGCCCTAAATTTTCTTCATTGTTCTGTAAGCCGTCAGATTAAGAGGCGCTCTCATTGGATATTTATAAATTCACTTGATGCACATGTTATTGTGAAGTAATAACAAAAGACCCATTCTGTTTTCATTTAAGATTATTCAGTCAGTCAGTTAAGTGCCATACGTGAAACACGCTTGGACGATCATGTCTCGAAAGAGACATGACTGACTGGGGAGAAGATTATCCCGCAGTAGGTTGCCATTGCTTTCTGCGGTAGACTGGTTGTCGACCAAGGCTATAGAACCCAATCTGTCCTGTTATTTAACCCATAACTGGAAGGAAGAGACGGATTAATACCTTTTCCAAGGGTATTTGCGCGTAAGTGAATGCAATGAATTCAACTGGAATTTGAACTCGGGTCCCCGATTTCTCGTTCCGAGCCGATATTCACTGCACCACAACGCACATCCTATTATTCACTTGGCAATAAATACTAAAAAATAGTATGAAATCATTTTTGAAACATTGGAGTGGCGTAATAATTATGGAAGGTAGTGTAGGTCTCACCCTTTTATCACTGAAATAGTTAATTATAAACGCCACTTGTTCTCCAACATTTTCTTTTCCCGCAGTTCTCACATGTGGAACCCCCTTCTGATTACTTGCTTCCTTGATAGATACAATCTCCACAAATTTAAATGCAGCATCAATTGTCATCTTCTGTCTTCTTTAATCCTGTTCATCTTTAATCTATTCCACAATTCCCGTAGTTCTCACATGTGGAACCCCCTTCTGATTTCTTGCTTCCCTGATAGATACAATCTCCACAAATTTAAATGCAGCATCAATTGTCATCTTCTGTCTTCTTTAATCCTGTTCATCTTTAATCTATTCCACAATTCCCGCAGTTCTCACATGTGGAACCCCCTTCTGATTTCTTGCTTCCCTGATAGATACAATCTCCACAAATTTAAATGCAGCATCAATTGTCATCTTCTGTCTTCTTTAATCCTGTTCATCTTTAATCTATTCCACAATACCCACTGTACACAGTCTTTTCTCATACTGTAACTGCCTGTGCACTAGTGGCATCATTTATAATTTTATTATAACAATACTGGTAAATTTGTTCCCCGAAGGCCTTTACCCTGTCATATCTTTCCAAAACATCCTTAATTCCGTGCAAATGTATATGCTGAACTCAAGTCGATAATTGTTTATTGACGAAACCTACCTTTTTTTCAAGTTACCGACCAGAACAATATCGCACTTCTTGTCGCTGTTTATCTCACCCCGTAACCACGCTTCAAAAATGATATTCACTGCAGAATGACTTCATGCGTAGTTTGCTGATTTTTATGACTATTTACTTCCTTTTTGCAATTACTACTCGGTAATTGAGTTCCGAAACCAAACAAATCGCGGTGTAATTGCTCAAAGGAAGTAAATAGGCCGAAATAAGTATCCTACGCCTCAAGTCATTCAGTAAAGAATCAGATAAGAGAACGGTGGTAAGGGCTGAGATATAGTCCGATTTTTTCTGGTCGATAACATGAAAAAAGATAGGTTTCTTCAATAAACAATTATCGATTTGAGTTGAGCATTTACATTTGCACGGAAATAAGGATGTTTTGAAAAGATTTGAAGGGGTAAAGGCCTTCGGCGAACAAATCAAAAATTTACCACAATACTTTAGAAATAGTTTTATTGAAAGTTTGCATTATAAAGGATTTGCTTACAAAAATGCATTGGAAGTGATTTTATTGCAAAATTGCATTGCGAATGATTTTACTGTAAGAATGCATTGTAAATTTACTATGAGAATGAATTGGAAATAATTTTATTATAAGAACGCATTGTAAAATGATTTTATCATAGGAATGCATTGCAAATGATAGGATTGTTAGAAAGCATAATTTTTATAAAAATGCGTTGTAAATTATTTTATTGTAAGAATATATTGTAGATCATTAGACTAGAGCAATAAATTGATGTTAATTTTATAAGAAGAATTCATTAAAATGATTTTATTAAAAACGCATGGTAAATGACATTATAAGAACGCTTAATAAATAATTTCAGTCTGAAAATATTTTTGAAATGACTTTACTATAAGAACACGTTGTAAATTAATTCATTATTGGAATCTGTCTTTGCTGTTGGCTGAGTAATTTTAAATTGCTGAATTTGTCCAATTACCATCTTAAAATTACTCACGAAGTTCTTTCAAATAGTCTATTGTTGGTTTTATGTCTGGTTCTCAAACTGTTTTTTGAAATGAGATGATTTCAGCGATTTTTAGTGTCAACAGGAACATGGGGATTCAATGAAACTGAAGGCCAAATATACAGTCAAGTACATTTATCTTCCAAAGATTTTTTAGTACTGTAGGGTTGGCCAAAGTGACCAATGGAATTGCTGCATATGTATTCTGAATTTCTTGTCTAAGGGCTGCCAGACAACGTCCTTTTATGTCCCCCATAAGCAAAAGTTTGCAAGTATTAAACCAGGAGAAATTGAGGAAACACTACTGCGCATTTTTATCCCAGTCAGTGACTTTGCACATTCGAATGCAGATAAACTCAGACGTCTTGCTGGTAGTGAGGTTGTGTACCGTCATGTTGAAAGAAAAATACATAATTCCCATAAACTATATATATATCTTTTAATCATTTCACCTCAAGCAAGGCAGTTTGCTGTCACTGTTGCGCAGGGGGTTACATAGGAAAAAAGTGATGAGAAAGAGGGGTTAGTTATAGAGGATGTCAGGAAGAGGGTAATAGACGGATGAGAATATCGGTGTAATGTGGGTGGAATGGATGGAGAAAAGAGCTTGAGAGAAAGTATGCGAGTTAGTGAGATAGAAGATGTCTATTGACCTTACATTTAAATTCCTGGAGATTGTAGCTGTCGGAGAAGCAAGTATATGGAAGGGAATTTCACAGGCGGTAAGTGCGAAGAAAGAAGCTGTTAAAGTAGAAATTGAGGTTACATTTTATTGGCTTCACTGTAAAAGGTGGGACCTAGTTGCTAGTCAAGTAGCTCGTGTGAATTCATAGATAGGAGGCACCAGTGAACTAAGTTCATTGTAGCAGAAGCCCTGAAAGTATTTGTAGAAGAGGCACAGGGAAGCCACGTCACGCCGGTGAGAGAGCGACTGCAGCCGAGCTACCAAGTCGGTATCGATCACATTACAGGTTCTCCGTTGGATTTTGTCAATAACAACGAGGTGAATAGCAGGGGCACGCGACCAGATGTGGTAGCAGTATTCAATACACGGGCGGATGATAGATTTATATATTTGCAGGATGGACTCAGACGGGAAGAACTTCCTGGACCTGCACAGTGAACCGACCTTTTTAGCAGTGGATTTAGCTATGGATTCGATATAGTCATTCCACTTGAGGTCTGCTAAGAGTGTTACGCTAAGAAGGCGTATTGTTTTGGTCTCAGACAGGCTAGCCTGATCCATGCTAATGGTGAAGTAAGAGCGAATATCTATGATTGTTAATAGATAGCACACACACACACACACATATATATATATATATATCTCGCCCGGTCTACTGCAAATCAGTTGGCAAATGTTTTTCGTTAACTGCAAAATCGTATTACCCTTTGTATTGCTAATGATGGGGGACATGTGAAAACTGAAATAAAATTTCAATAAAACGTTAAAAATATAGATTTAAATGTTTCTAATCTTTTTTACAAATTATTTCTATCCCAAATACAAATGGACACTTTATGGACACCATATATATATATATATATATATATATATATATATATATATATATATATATATATGTTCGTAAATATACATATTGTCTTAAGTCTATGGCACCTCTTGGACTTTCATGCATTATGCAATCATCAGGTGCATGTTGCAAACAAAGTTTAGGAATATATCTTCTTCTTCTTCTATGTGCCCTGTCCTTTCAGGACGTAGCCGTTCATGGCTTTCCACGTCTCCCTATCCTTGGTGGCTCTTAGCTTTCTTCTGTTACTCCAGACAACCCTCGTTTCGTCATCCACCTGTTCAGGTCCTTCAAATATGTTATCCGCTTTTTTCCCCTGTCTCTTTTTCGCTCTATCTGGCCTGTTAGTATTAGGTTCTCCAAGCCCTACTTCCTCGTCGCATGTCACAGGAACTCAGTATTAATTTCCTTTTCGTCTCCCTTCTTTCCAAAACTTCATCATTGCTCACATGCTCGATCCGTGGTATTCACAGCATCCTTCAGCAGAACCGCATTTCAGTTGCTTCAATTTTTTTCCTTCATCTTCGATGATATTGTCCAGTATTCACTGCCATATTGAAGAACTGACAACACACAGCAATCCAGTAATATCTTCCTTGTTTCTAGCGAAATTTTCCTGTTTCTTAATACTTTACTCCACTTCTGGAATGCTTCCTTCGCCATGCCAATTCGCCTTCGGATCTCTGTATCGCACTTTCCGTCTTCTGTTATAACACTCCCAGGTATTTAAATTTTCGTACCTGCTTGATTTGGCATATTGGGCTGCTTTTTTTGACTGATGACCATGCATTCGGTTTTCTTGTAGTTTATTTGTAGTCCTTTCTTGTCACTCTCTTCAGCTACCTTCTGTAGGGGGTCTTGTAGTTTCCTTTCCGTGTCTGCTATCAGCACTTTAGCATATGCTTTCCTTATGTTGTTTAAATTGTGGCCTCCGATGACGAATCCTGGCATAACTTCTAGGGTCCTCAGAATAGTCTCGCTGTACAAGTTGAATAGATCCGATGAAAAGACACATCCCTGACTTAGGCCCCTTTCTATCTTTGTATATCTGCTGAATTCTTTACCTGTCCGTATGCAGGTGGTTTGCTGCCAGTAGAGATTCTTGATTACTCTTAAGACTTTCCAAAATATGTCGAGGCTGCCGAGCATCTTCATCTTCATCAATTCTTTGTGGCGTAAAGGAGTAGAAATGAAGACTAAGTACACAGAAAGATTTAAACAAGTGAAATAGACAAAAATGGCGAGAGAAAGAAATGAGTAAAAAGAAAGGGGACAGAAAACCATACCGTTACAAATTTTAGCTAACACAAAGATTTTAGAAAATAAGTAATTTTTTAAATTTTCCAAACATTTTCTTTACAAAAGTTTTATTGAAAAAAATTTTCCCATTTAGACCGTAAAACCAGAAGTAAAAGTTAAATTCTCTTATACTATTCTATTGGCAGTTTTTAACAAGGAAAGTGAACATTATATCATTTGAATTAGATATAAAAAATAGACAAATATGAACACAGAAAATTTTCACGAAAATATAGAAAAAGACATATAATATATGAAAGAGGTGGTGATTATCTCAGTGATGTAATATTCAAATCTTAGATAATAAATCTATGAGTTATGTAATAAATATATTAAATATAAGAAGAAAAATTAGGGTCTGATCTTACACTTACATTTACAAATATTAGCTGACAGAAAAATATAAAGCATATTAACAATTTTTAAAGAAAAATGTTACCAAAGAATTATATAAGAAACATTTCACATTTTTAAAAACTTTTTTTCTAAAAAAGGTTTACAAAGAAAATATTATACAGAAAATTTAATACAGTAATCAAGGTAATGTCGAAGAAGCCAATGTAGCAAAAACTAATAGATCGTCACAAGTGTTTAACACTACCAAAACATGGAGAATTTTCAACCAATTTAAATGTAGAAAAATAAAATAAGATAAAGTGGGTTATATATATATATATATATAATTGATTCATTCATAGATATTTTTTGTTAATTAGAAAATTAATATTTTATATTAATTAGATAAAATCTTTTGAATCTTCCACAACAATTTTCACAGATTGGCATCCTCTCCGATATATATATATATATGTGTGTGTGTGTGTGTGTGTGTGTGTGTGTGTGTGTGTGTGTGTGAAATGAGTATGTATATAAATATTTCATCCTTTTGCGATCGTCAGACAGAGTTTGTCTGACGATCGCAAAAGCATGAAACCAAGGGTCACAATCTCACACCAATCTAACTGAATATATATATATATATATATATATATATATATATATTGGTCATCCACACACAAGCCTGTTTCGCAGCTCATAAGTGTGGCTCGAGATCCACTTGCTGTCAGCCGGGGTCGAAACCGATTTGGTGTGAGTCGGAGTTCGTACTTTCTAAGCCATCTAAGCCAACTGCTTTTAAAATTTTCTTCTCCAGAGAGCTCAATCGTAATGATAACATAATTTATTAGTTATCCACATACAAGCCTATTTCGCTGTATCATAGCTGATATGGTGTGCCATAATGATTAAATAGAGCAAATATTTTTAATCATAAAATGTCAGAGTAGCAGATATATTTATCATATAACTGATATACATGAATTCAACATATTATCTAAGGTTTTTTTGCTATTTCCTACAGGTATCAAATTTATCTTTGTTTTGACAGTGGAACACCATAAAGTCTGTGTTATTAAATATGAGAGTGCGTTCGTGCCTGTTCTCTTCGGGGTGGTGATTATCTCAGTGATGTAATATTCAAATCTATACTTATTTATAAATGGATCTTTGTGTGTGTGTGTCTGTGTGTGTGTGTGTCCGTTACCTATAAACTCCGAAACGGCTGAACCGATTTTCTTTAAAATTTACACAGTTGTACTATAAGCGTCTGCGAGTGTTCCTAGCTGGGTTTTGGGTCGAGGTACTACCGATAAATCGAAAAAATCGGGTTATAGAAAGAGTGTTCCGATTTTAATCAAATTTGATACACTCATAGACAAAGACATAAAAAACGATATTCAGAAGTTTCAAGGTTGCAGTTCTTACAATAGTCCAGAAAATCGATAATATATATATATAAGAGGCATGATGTTTGTGTGTGTGTCTGTTTATCAGCCTGTATGTCTGTATTATTTTTAGCCCTTTTATTTAATTTTTGCTTTGGGTTTGGCTCTAAGTAGGTACAATTGTAGTTCTTAGTCTCAGCCATGATGCCATTTACTCAGAGGACTTATTTAGCTTTCAAAATTCAGTTTTCGACGAAAAAACTTATTTGATATCGATACCAGCAAATCAAAATTTGACTTACATCCATTCATTTTTCTTTCAATCTACGGTTTAGCTTTAACTGGAAACAACTACTGCTTTTTAGTCTTTCCTGCCAACGTCCAAAGAGTCTGAGCTCCAGGACCATGGATTAGTTCTAAAGCTTTCATTACACCGGAGCAACGCTAGTGTATTATATACTATTGTAACCGCAAACTAGCATGTAATGCTTTAGTCAATTCAGCCAGTTCTTCCATATTTTTCGGGTATATTCCCTGAGTATTTTCAACGTAAGTGCATTAAATCCGTAATTATTACAAACAGACCAGATGCTACGCGAATGAAAGAACAACAACACGTGCGTAGATAAAATAAGAGTAGTTTATTGTAAAGAGAATGCACTATGGTAAGTAAGGGAATCTGGTGGCAGGCTAGTAATTGCCGAAGCAAGTCACAGGCATTTCCTGTGCTCACTATATATGACCACTAATATAGTCAGTCCACATAGGCGATAGGGAGTGTGGGACATTCTATTACAACACACACACACACAAACACACACACACACACACATATATATATATATATATATATATATATATATATATATATATATATATATAGGCAGCTCTGCACCCTCGGAAACTCTGACCACGCCGTAGTTCCCGTCAACATCTCAATCCGCTCTTACTCTACCAAAGAAAACCAGACCAGCAGAATATCATACTGCTACCAGAGAGCAGACTGGGACTCGTTCCGAGACTTCCTCTGCGACGTCCCCTGGAACAACATCTTCGATCTTCCTGTCGAAGACTGTGCGTCCGAGGTCTCCTCTTGGGTTAAGGCTGGCATCGATGCTTTTATCCCGGCCAGGAAATTCCAGCTAAAATCAAATTCGTTCCCTTGGTTCTCACCCGCTTGCTCGACCGCTATTGCCCACCGGAACCATTTCTTCCGGCTCTATCGAAGCTGCTCCTCGAACCAAAACAGGCGCCTTTTCGCCTCAGCACGTAACAAGTGTAAAAAAGTACTGAACGAAGATAAGCGGGCGTTTACTACCAGAATGAGACAACGCATAACATCCTCTAAGTTCGGCTCCAAAGATTATTGGCGACTCTGCAAAAGCGTGCTAAACAAGAGCCAGATTTCAAGACCCCTAATAATCAATGAATTTGAAGTTCTCACCTCCCCAGCGGACACGGCTGAATGCTTTGCCCGTAGACTCTCCACCAATTCGACACTGGACTCGTTAGGAATACCTACACCCGACTTCCCACCCAGAACTAAGGCTCAACTACATAACGTCCACATTACACCCTCGCTGGTCTCCAAGGTAATTGCACAACTTGACCCACACAAAGCGAGCGGCGAGAACGGAATCCCAATCATAGTACTGAAGAAATGTACCCCAGAAATCTCCTCTGTCCTCTCTAAACTCTATAACCTCTGCCTGTCTGCTTCCTGTTTTCCTGCCTGTTGGAAGTCCTCCTGTGTAGTTCCTATATTTAAGAATTCTGGCGAACCATCAGACCCCGTCAATGACCGCTCTATTAGTCTCCTTCCGATCTTCGGCAAAGTTTTTGAAGACATTATCAACACCGAGGTGATTCAGCATCTCACGGCCCACAGGCTTCTCTCTGACAAACAGTACGGGTTTCGTTTCACCAGGTCTACTGCTGATATGCTAACGACCATTACCGAGTACATATACCGGGCTCTTGACAAGAATGGCGAAGCCCGAAACGTTGCCTTGGATATCTCCAAAGCGTTCGACAGGGTCTGGCACGCTGGCCTCTAATGCAAACTGTGGAGCTACGGTATAACTGGACATCTGTTTGACCTCATCCAGTCATTCCTCTCTAACCGCACATTGAAGGTAGTATTAAATGAGCATGCCTCCCAGAACTACCATACGAACGCGGGCGTCCCTCAAGGTTCTATACTAGGTCCTCTTTCTGCTGTACATTAATGATCTCCCCGACGCCATTAGATCTCAAGTAGGCATGTACGCCGATTACACCACAATCTACACTCGCCTCGATCAAAAACCCGGTGTGGGCGACAAAGCGAACCTCGCTGCCGAGCTTGAAAAGGACCTCCAATCCGTAGTGGCCTGGGGTAGGAAATGGCTAGTAAATTTCAATGCTTCTAAAACGAAGTTGTTATCAACTAACCACCATAGACAATCGCATCTACCTCCCATTAGCATGGAACAGGCTTGCCTCCCAGAGAGTAAAACACTACCCCTCCTTGGCCTTACACATTCGGCGGACTTCAAATGGAATGACTATATTGAATCCATTGCCAAATCTACCACTATGAAAGTCGGCTCTCTGTGCAGGGCCCGGAAGTTTTTCCCGCCTGAAACTATCCTGCACATATACAAATCTACCATCCGCCCATGTAGTGAATACTGCTGCCATATCTGGTCGGGTGCCCCTGCTACTCTCCTTGGGCTTCTTGACAAAATACAAAGGAGAATCTGTAGCGTGGTTGATACTGACTTGGCAGACCGGCTGCAACCACTCTCTCACCGGCGTGATGTGGCTTCCCTGTGCCTCTTCTACACTACTTTCATGGCTTCTGCTCCGATGAACTCAGATCACTGGTGCCGCCTAAGCACGAATTTGCACGAGATACTAGATTAGCAACTAGGTCCCACCCTTTTACAGTTAAACAGATAAGATGTAACCGTAATTTCTACTCCAACAGCTTCTTTTCTCGCGCTTCCCGCCTGTGGAATTCCCTTCCACAAGTCTGCTTTCCCGACAACTACAATCTCCAAGTGTTTAAATATAGGGTCAATAGACACCTCCTATCACACTAACTTCCAATTATTCTCAGAACACTCTCATCTACCCAACCCTCATTCTCGGTATCCTTACCCGCCTATCACCCACCCTCTGACATTTCCTATATTTAACCACCCTTCCTCCACTCTATGTAGCCCCCTGCGCAGTAGTGGCAGTGAAATGCCTTGCTCAGGGTGAAACGCTTATAATATATATATATATATATATATATCTGTATATATTATATAGTCATCCGCAGACAGATCTGTTTCGCTGTATCACCGCTCATCAATACGGTTAGACTCCGATTGCTTTTTAACCCAGGATTGAAACCCGACCGAATTGTCGTCAGTCGGCGATTCTACCTCTGGGTTATGTGCGCTCGGTAGAAGAAGGCAGACTTTTTAGCGTGTATATTATCATTATACACGCCCAATAGCTGAAAGTGTTCTAATTCATTACTGAATGAACGATGCGTAGATGCTAGAGTAGCTACTGTTTTTCAAAGTCTACCATTCTTCCAGAGAGCTCAATCAGGGTGTAAGAGCATAGTCTTCCGCAGACAGATCTGTTTCACTGTATCACAGATCATCAGTACGATTAGACTGATTGCTTTTAACCCAGGATTGAAACCCGACCGAACTGGCGTCAGTCGGCGATTCTACAACTGAGCTGTGGGCGCTCGGTAGAAGGGGGCAGACTTATACCCTTGTGCAAATTAATTGAAAAACACCCGCAGTTTCCTGTTTTCACCATGCGTTCAGTTTTAAACCAACTGGAATGGCAGTGTGTAATCGATTTTAATTTGTTTTCCTCAGATGAAGTGGTGTACAGTACTATGAATCTATTTCATTACAA
Source organism: Ascarosepion bandense (assembly GCA_037127315.1). NCBI lineage: Eukaryota > Metazoa > Mollusca > Cephalopoda > Sepiida > Sepiidae > Ascarosepion > Ascarosepion bandense. Next base: position 5,344,859 of record JBBBDQ010000516.1, read on the forward strand.
TAGTGTGCAGTAATATGAACCTGTTTTCGAGGTGTATGATGAAATCTGTTCGCCCTAGAAATACATTGCGTCATCCGTGATTGCATCAGATTATTATCACGCCCAGACACTATTGTCTCCATTGTCGATTAATTGTCCTACGGCAATTGTCTGCGATGAACGTTAATCCAGAGAAAAGAAATTGTAAAGTTGCACGCACACATTTGCAAGCCTTACAGAGAGTTTGCGAATATAGTTGATGTCAGCCTTTCAAATGTAGTCGGAAGAGAAAAACCACACAAAGAGACGAAGTATATCTGATCAAGGAACGTGTGAATGATATTAAAAATACATTATTAGTTTTGTTTCAATTAATTTTAACAAGACTGCATCTTTGTTCATATCTATCTATCTATCTATCTAGCTAGCTAGATAGATAGATAGATATGAACAAAGATGCAGTCTTGTTAAAATTAATTGAAACAAAACTAATAATGTATTTTTAATATCATCACTACCTAAATGACGACGTATACGCTATTAGGGAAATTGTGAAAGATCCTAGGATGAGTTTATTCGTTTTACTTCAATTAATTTGCACAAGCATATATATATATATATATATATATATATATATATATATATATATTAAGGCAGACATGTTATTTCATGGTAAATCTGAAGTATATTTGCTCTATATGCATTTATATACATATATATTTAGAGCTCTCTGAGAGAGTTATCCTATCACTGTATTTACAGGATACTCCTTTGGATTCTTTTATACCCACACTGCATGCTGATATATATATATATATATATATATATATATATATATATATATATATATATATAAAATTACTTGTTTGAACATTATTTTTTATTTTTTGTCGATACTCGTATTTGAGTAGATATTCTGTTTTTAATCAAACAGTATATTCATATATTTATTTCTCCCGGCCAGATTATTTACGATAAATTTTGTACGAAAATGTGCGTCATTCGGCATATATGTGTGTGTGTGTGTGTGTGTGTGTGTGTGTGTGTGTGTGTGTATGTGTGTGTGTGTGTGTGTGTCCCTCTGTATGTGTTTGTGCGTGCGTGTATAATGTTTGCGTTTCTGCGTGTGTTATATATATATATATATATATATATATATATAGGTATTCTTATTAGTTGCGAAGTTCCTTAACCTACCCCTAACATAGGATGAATAATATCTTTTTTTCTTTAAGCTCTGTATCATTCATCTTTCTAAATTTGTTTCTGGCAAAGTCAAGAACTTTTTATTTGTTTATTTCTATGAGTGTAATATATTTACATAATGAATCACGCTTGGTCGATTCAGCGATTTTTGAAAATATGTCTAAAAAGACAAACGCTTGCCATGTTTTATCTGCAAAGTCAATGAATTTTTTTTTGAAGCACAGGAAGAGACATGTGCGCATGCGCAATGCACACACCGGTGTATAGTACCTACTCACGCAAAGGAAAAGAAAAAAAATGAGGAAATAAAGACGACAAATTGTACTAAAAATAAAAGTTAAGTAAATCCATTTTCTTGACACTGCCTAAGGATCTACATGCAAACGAATGTGAACTCCATCGACAATCAATTTAATGAGGCGTATAACAAATCTTATCCGAATCCTGATGAATGGAGCTCACAGTAAATTAGACCGGAAATAGCTCAATGACAGTGCGCTTTTATTAAAGACATTGGAAAAAGGAATGCTATATTTATGCTCAGAATGATACCAGACACATAAATACACATTCAGAAGTATGTGTATTTGTGTTTTATAGATCATGTTTGACATAATATGTCACAAAGATCTTCTACACAACATTGACATATTTGGGAAGGCTATCAGAATAATTCAAGGCTATGGTTTTTTTTTGCTTACGGCCATATCACGTTGAATACACCGGTTCTCGCTCGATCACCGAAGTTAAGCAACGTTGAGCCTGGTCAGTACTTAGATGGGTGACCGCTTGGGAATATCAGGTGCTGTAAGCGTATAGTGACGGATGTGCGTTGTGGTGCAGTGGATATCGGCTCGGAAAGAGAAATCGGTGAGCCGAGTTCGAATTCCAGTTGAATGCCCTGCAGTAGTCACTTGCGCGCTGGTACCCTTGGGAAAGGTATTAATCCGTCCTTTCCCTCCAGTTATGGGTTAAATAACAGGGTAGGACTTGGGACCCTGCCCTTAAACAAATCCCAATGAGACTTGCTCCGTCAGGGAGGAAGCCGGCTCAACCCGGCTAGGGTAAATGCTGCATCCTACTACTACTACTACTATGGTTGTTTTTGGGTATTAACAGTGGAGCAGTTTCCCGCTACCTACTCTATGCTGGTTTATCGAGACACCGTCTCTAGTTAGCTGCCTGTTGACTGCTTGAGAGTTTTTCCACCCTTTTGTAAGTCTTGTTTTTCGTCTTCCGATTGATAACTTCCCGCCTCACTCACAAGACCATGGAGTTGGGTAGCCGGTTTGGTCGCCGACAGCTCGACAGTAAATTTCTCGTAACAACACATATACACAATGAAAAAAAAATAGGTACCTGTGTCGTTCGGGAGGAGGGATTCAGTTAGTCTCTCTCTAGCAGTAGTGACACTGCACAAAAATAGCTTAGAATAATCCATACATTTTTTTTTTAATCGTTTCACCCCAAGCAAGGCATTCCACTGCCACTATTGCGCTTGGGTCCACATAGGGGAACGTAAATAAAAAGAGTGGTTAAATATAGGAAATGTCAGAAGGGGGGTGATAGGTAGGTGGGGGGATGGGAAGAGTGTTTGAAAGAATGGAAGCGAGTTATTGTGTTAGGAGGTGTCTATTGACCTTATATTTAAACTCCTGGAGATTGTAGCCGTCGAAGAAGCAGTCATGTGGATGGGAATTCCACAGTCGGGAAGTACGAGAAAAGAAACTGTTGGAGTAGAAGTTACGGTTGCATTTTATCGGTTTCACTGTAAAAGGGTGGGACCTAGTTGCTAATCTAGTATCTCGTGAAAATTCGAACCTAGGGTGCACCAGTGATCTAAGTTCATCGGAGCAGAAGTTATGGAAGTATTTATAGAAGAGACACAGGGAAGCCACGTCACGCCGGTGAGAGAGAGACTGCAGGCGGTCTGCCAAGTCAGTATCGATCACATTACAGACCTTCCGCTGTACCTTGTCGAGAAGCCCAAGGAGAATAGCAGAGGCACCCGACCAGATATGGCAACAGTATTCAATGCACGGGCGGATGGTAGATTTATAAATGTGCAGGATAGATTCAGACGGAAAAAACCTCCGGGCCCTGCACAGAGAACCGACTTTAATAGCAGCGGATTTAGCAATGGATTCGATATAGTCATTCCACTTCAGGTCCGCTGAAAGTGTGAGACCAAGGAGGCGTAGTGTTTTACTCTCTGGGAGGCAAGCCTGGTCCATACTAATGGGAGGTAGGTGCGGTTGTCTATGATGGTTAATTGATAGTAGCTTTGTTTTAGAAGCATTAAAATTTACGAGCCATTTCTTACCCCAGTTCACTACGGATTCGAGGTCCTTTCCAAGCTCGGCTGCAAGGTTACCTTTGTCGCCCACACCAGATTTTTGATCGAGGCGAGAGTAAACTGTGGTGTCATCAGCGTACATACCTACTTGGGATTTTATGGTATCAGGGAGATCATTAATGTAGATCAGAAAGAGCGTAGGACCTAGGATAGAGCCTTGATGGGCACCCGCGTCCGTATGGTAGCTCTGGGAGGCATGTCCGTTTAATACCGCTTTCAATGTGCGGTTAGATAGAAATGACTGGATTAGTTCAAACAATTGTCCAGCTATGCCATAGCTCCGCAGTTTGCATAGGAGGCCAGCATGCCAAACTCTGTCGAACGCTTTAGATATATCTAAGGTGACACTTCGGGCTTCGCCATTCCTGTCGAGTGCCTGGTATATATACTCGGTGATGGTCGTTAGACCTGGTGAAGCGGAAACCATACTGCTTGTTCGAGAGGAGCCTGTGTTCTGTGAGGTGCTGAACGAGCTCGGCGTTGATAATGGCCTCAAACACTTTGCCAAAGATCGGAAGAAGGCTGATAGGGCGGTAATTTGCGGGGTCCGAGGGTTCCCCAGAGTTTTTGAATATAGGAACTACAGAGGAAGATTTCCAACAGGCGGGAAAGCAGGAAGCAGAGAGGTAGTAGTTGTAGAGCTTAGAAAGGGTAGAGGATAGTTCAGGGGCACATTTCTTTAAGACTATGATTGGGATTCCGTCCCCTCCGCTCGCTTTGAGGGGGTCAAGTTTTGAGATTATCTTAGAGACAAGCGAGGGTGTAATGTGGACATCATTCAGTTGAGCCTCAGTTCTAGGTGAGAAGTTGGGTGTAAAAATCCCAGACTAGTCCAGACTCGAATTGTTCGAGAATCTCCGTGTAACGCATTCAGCCTTGTCCGCTGAGGAGGTTAGGACCTCAAAGTTATTGATTAGTGGGGGTATTGTGGACTTGCTCTTGTTAAGTACTCTTTTACAGAGTCGCCAGTAGTCTTTGGCGCCGAACTTAGCGGATGCTATGCGTTGTTTCATTCTAGCAGCAAACAACGTCTTAGCTTTGTTAAGTATCTTTTTACACTTATTACGAGCTGAAGTGAAAATGGCGCCTGTTTTGGTCTGACGAGTAGCTACGGTAGAGTCAGAAGAAATGATTCCGGTGGGAAATGGTGGCTGAGCACCATGGAGACGAATGAGACTTAAGCAGAAATTTCCTGGCAGGGATGAAGGCATCGATGCCAGCCTTAACCCAGGAGGAGACCTCGGATGCACATTCTTCGATGGGAAGACTAAAAACGTTGTTCCATGGGACGTCACAGAGGAAGTCTCGGAACGAATCCCAGTCTGCCCTTTGGTAGCAGTAGGATATTCTACTGGTCGGGGTTTCTTGGGTCGGGCGGGAGAGGAATGAAATGTTGACGGAAACTACGGTGTGATTAGAGTTCCCGAGTGGGCAGAGTTGTTTGGTAGTACAACAGTCTGGGATGGAAGTGAAGCAGAGGTCTAGTAGTGAGTCTCTTCGTTGGGGTTGTCGGAGAAACGCGTGGGGAAGTCCACCACTTGCGTGAGGGATTGGGTGATTGAAAAATTCATGGTGTGGAAACCAGTTGTGTTGTATACAGCTTGATTTAATTTCAATTAGACAGTGGAATCACTCATGGTCGACAGATTTAAGATACACCAGATTAATTAGTGGCTTTCCTTATGTTGCTTGGGGTCGCAGGTTCGAATCGTGCCGAATGTCGTAACAAAATTTATCATAAATGGAAATAATATGTAATGGTAGAAATAATATATATATATATATAAATAGAGTATTGGATTAAAAACAGAATATCTTCTCAAATAAGAGTATTGATTAAAAATAATGATCAAACAAATATATATATATATATATGTGTGTGTGTGTGTGTGTGTGTGTGTGTGTGTGTGTGTGTGAACTCGATCGACAATCAGCTTAATGAGCCACATAACAAATCCTATCCGAATTCTGATGAATGAGCGCACAGTAAATTAGACCGAAAATAGTTCAATGACAGTGCGAGAGAGAGACAGAGAGAGACAGAGAGAGAGAGAGAGAGAGAGAAAGAGAGAGAGAGTGGGAGAGAGAGAACGGCTTTTATTATAATAGAGAGGATGGTTACACGCTCAAACCCTCGGTCACAATGACTGGAGACTTCGTGCTTTTCACAATTGTAAGCGGCTCTAAAACAAATCAGTCTCCCCAATTTCCCTCACACCGTTTGTGTCAACTCGTGGTATGTTTTTCAGGTATATTCTAAAAGTTTTCTTCATTGTGATCACTTGCCCAGGCCGATAACATCAACAACAAGTTACCTTTCTGAAAATTGGAGCATGATGACATTCGAACCAGGGTCTCATGGATAGAAACGCACGGATGTGTTTAAGTGTCTTTTCTTCTTTTATGTGCCATGTTCTTTCAGGACGTAGGCGATCATAGCTCTCTACATCTCCCTGTCCCTGGTGGCTCTTAGCACGCTTTCTGCTGTTGCACCATGCAATCCTCTTTTTGATCAGGTCCTTCAAATATACTATCCGCTGCTTTCTCCTGTCTCTTTTTCCTTCTTTCTGGCCTGTTAGTAACAGGTTCTCCAAGCCCTCCTTCCTCACTTCATGTCCCAGAAACTTTAGTTGTCTCTTCCTGGTGCTCAGTATTAATTTCCTTTTGGTCTCCGTCCTTTCCAAAACTTCATCATTGCTCAAATGCTCAATCCATGATATTCGCAGCATCCTTCTGTAGAACCACATTGCTTCAAGTTTTTCTTTCATCTTTGGTGATATTGTCCAACATTCAGTGCCATATTGAAGAACAGTCATCACTTGGCAATCCGATATTCTTTATTTCTAGTGAAATTGTCCTGTTTTTTAATACTTTACTCAACTTCTGGAATGCTTCTTTCGCCATGCCAATTCGCCTTCGAATCTCAGTGTCGCACTTTCCGTCTTCTGTTAGAACACTTCCCAGGTATTTAAATTTCTTTACCTGCTTGATTTTAGAGTTCCTCACCTGTAACTGGCATTTTGAGCTGCCCTTTTTGTTGATGACCATGCATTCTGTTTTCTTGCAGTTTATTTTTTTAAGTGTACTGGCATTGTTAAGATTGTGGATAACGGCAGTTATTGCGCACTTTCCTAGAAAGGTTCGATCAGCTTGGTTGCAGTATAACCCACAGGTAGGCTCTGTGCATGTTGAAAAAATACAAATGAGCTTGAACAGGCGTATAAACAGGTATTGACTAACGCCTCTAGTTAACAGTCATACACGGATACGAGCTGCCAGATATTATTATTATGTTGTCATTTTTAATCAAATTTCGATTTCTGCTATGGTCGCACTACCTACCAAGTCTACGAGAAGAACTAAGTCATGTCGTGTTGTATTGTTATGGCTTCATTTCATGTTTTTTCTATCCCCACTATCATCCCTAGCGTTACATAGACAATGTTCTCCTTAGTGTGTCGGCTGTACTTAACAAGGCAATTTTTTGTAGATCTCTAAAGCTGGGGTTTCCAGGGATTCTTTCAATGTGTTGTTTTGTTCCTTTTTTTATCATTCCAAGTGCACCGACTATCACTGGCACGATTTTTGTTTACAATTTCCACATTTTTTCTATTTCAATTTCCAGGTCTTTATATTTTGACAGTTTTTCGAATTCCTTGTTTGCTATGTTACAATCCGCTGGACAAGCCATATCAATTAATCGGCAAGTTTTTTCTTTCTGGTTTTTAACAATAATATCTAGCCTATTTGATTCAATTTTTCTGTCTGTTTAGATGGTGTAATCCCATAGAATAGTGACATCTTCTATTTCTGTAACCGGTGCTGGGTGATGTTCATACCAGTGTTTGTTTACATATTTTACATAGTGTTTGCACATTGTCCAATGTAAATATTACCCAACTCTATCGTGGCGATATTTATATTCATTTGGGGCAAGTACAGAACAACCTGAGATTAGATGGTCTATTGTTTCTTGGTGTTTATCACAGAACCTGCATTTTGAATCCACATTATTATGTATAATATTTGCCTGAAAGTTCCTAGTGAAAAGACTTGCGTTCTTTGATCACTTCTAGTGGAGATGTATTTCTATGTCCTGGGATCGCTGGTCAGTTGTTCTATTTACTGTTTCAGTTGAAATAAAATCTAAAAGTCTCCCATGGCTTCGCGTGTAAATGTTATTCAATACCCTGAGATTCTTGGTCTGTTGCTCCAACAAATGGAGATATGATCAGAATATGTGAGTGTAGATATGACCCTATCTCCAAGATTTAGTTGTCCTAGTCACTGTTTGAGTGGTGATAAGATCTGATGATATACCCTGGCTTCTGGTGTAGATGTATCCCTAAGTCCTGTGATCATTGGTCAGTGTCACGATCACTGTTTCAATAGAGATAAGATCCCAAGGAATCCCGTTGCTTAGTGGTAATGATTCGTATGCCAGAGTCAGTCGCAAAAGAAAATTTAGTGTATTCCTGTGTTTGATAAAATTCTTAGAGTTGTAAGAAAATAGACTGGAATAAGTTAATAAGATTTTAACAATATGTAAACCTTTTCACCTTTAAATTTAAAATTTGACACTTTAAATTAAAAAGTTGAACTTCAAGTTTCTTAAACAATAATTTCCAAAATACGGTAGTTCAACCTAAAAATTAAAAAAAATGTTCATATTAAAAGTAAAAGTTTAAACGAAGGAAAAATTAATCAGCAGCTACGTTGAGCAAAACAGATTGATTTTTTCATTTTCCTATTGGAATTTGTGTAAACTTGGGCGTAAAAGCTTGATCGGATCTTGAACCAGGATCATCGATTTTATTTTTCATGAAGATAACCGATATGTCACCTGTATATACTTGGCTTCGATCTATGGCAAAAACAATACCAGCAGGTAAGGATCCAGTTTGTTAGGAATGTGCTTTACAAATCTGTTTACTACAGTCAAAGCACTCTGATTATTGAAATTAACTGACAAACGTTTGAAATCTTGTTTTCATCGTAATCGCAATTCTAGTGTCGGTCTGCCATATGAATTTGACAAACATTGTTCTATGACAAAGTCAGTTCTTGATATTTATCAATATTTGGCGAGTGCGGAACAAGGCCATAAATATAGTTCACCAGGTCAACATCGATTTCTTTTCTGTTTTACACATTACCGCTTTATACTGTGTCGAGCTGGTGCTAAACCGATATTTCTGCAGGTGTTATTGTATTTTTAGCACTCGGATATTTCATGGCAATTATTCACCTCAACAGGGTTTCACACTCTACCCTCTCTGCTTTCTTTGTTTCACCACCCTCAGCTTAATATAACCTACTGCCTTTTATAGATTCTCGAGCGAATCTCTCACCTTGCAAATCAGAAATCATTTTCCCTTATTATTCAATATCTTTGCCACTGTATCAAAAGCAAATTTACTCGTGCAGCCCTCGCTTCAATATAAAACAAAATAGATTAACCCATTTTAACCCAGTGTCCTCAGGTTTTACAACATTAAATTCATTTACAAATCACAAGAATTTATCTTCCAACCGGGCAATATTTGAAGGTAATTTTGCTGATGAATCAATATGTCCTCACTACCTATATATAATAATGGTTTTATATAATGATTTATACCCACTATTTTTTACAGTTTTTTTTTATGCTGTCCTCAAATGAGGACACTGGGTTAAAATGGGTTAAGCGACCTCCAGAACCTTTGATTGTAACGAAGCATTTTTTTCTTTTTTCTTTTTTTTTTTTTTTTGTTTTGGTGTGCGTCTGCATCTATAGTTGTGGTGCAGTGGATATCGACTCAGAACGACAAATCGGGAAGCTGAGTTCGAATTTCAGGTGAATTCCTTGTATTCACTTACGCACAAATAAGCTTGGGAAAGGTATTAATCTGCCGCTTCCCTTCAGTTATGGGTAAAATAATAGAACTGACTGGAATCAATAACTTTCTCTGGCAACCAGTCTACCGCAGAAAGCAATGGCAACATACTGCGGGATAAATATTTTCTGTCCAGTCAGTCATGTCTCTTTCGAGACATGATCGCACAAAGCGTGTATCACGTATGGTATTTAATTGACTGACTGCATCTATCGACTTTAATCTAACTGTAATGGTAATAGCAACAATTAATTATTTAGAATGATAATAATTAATTAATTGTAATGATTATGGTAATAATTAATTGGAATGCTAACGATAATATTCATCTTGTCGGAATCAACCGCAAAAAGAGCCATTGTTAAAAAAAATTTTCTACTTCTTTTTATAATTGTTTCGCCTCAAGCAAGACTGTTTCACCCCAAGCAAGGCAGTTTGACCCCAGGCAAAGCAGTACTAACACTGTAGCGCAGGGGATTACATGAGAGGCTAGCGAAAAAATAAAAGAACTACAAGGTACAAAGGAGAAGAGAAAGATAGAAATCAAGGAGATAAAAGATAGCAATTGACGTTGCACTTAAACTCTTGGCGATTGCAGCTATCAGGGAAGCAAATACACGGAATGAAGTTCCACAGGAGGGAAGTGCGAGAAAAGAAACTGATAGAGTAGAAGTGTCGGTTACATTTGATTGTTTTGACTTTAAAAGGGTGGGACATAATTGGCAATCTAGTAGCTCGAGTAAATTCGTGTGGACGGGGTACTAAGGAGATCAGCTTGTCAGAGCAGAAGCCATGAAGATATTTGTAAAAAAGACAAAGGGAAGCCACATCCCGACAGTAAGTGACTGAAATCAAGCTGCAACATCGGGATCGATTACATTACAAAACATCGTTTGGATTTTGTCGATGTTATGAAGGTATCTACGCTCGCAATTTGGTAGGTAGGGTACTACTAAGGAAGGAAAGCTTAGCGAATTTAATACTCACAGGGTTCATTGAAAAAGAGGTTAACAACCAATAACTTGCTTAAGTTGTTTGAACAAATGGATTGTAAAAAATATCTAGCAAAGGCAAAGAGGTGTTATTTATATTTTGAGTTTGAGTTTTTTGGTTAACGACATATCAACCTCTGTGGGTTATTTAATTGGTTGGAGTTTTAAGATATCTTTTTTAATGTTTGGTTATAGTGAGAAGGTTGATTTAGTTAGATTTTAATGAAAATATTTTGTATTTATTTTTTATTTTAGAAAACTGAAAATGTCTTCTAGTTTTGTATTCGAAAATGTTTTGCTGGAAATATTTTTTTCCTTTAAAAATATGTTATGGGTATATTTTTTTTCTTTAAAAATATGTTATGGAAATAATTTTTTTCTTCAAAAACGTATTTTTGGTAATATTTTATCTTCAAAAATGTATATTTTTCTATAAAAGTCTATTTTTATACTTTTATATTGTTTTCACCCCAGTTTGAGGGTTAACTATTTTCCCATAGCTGGGATTCTAACAGGTGCTACCACTCCGGGTCAGGGTGGATCTGAGAACAACAGCAATTAAGAGGTGGTTCTATGCGCCTCACAACCTCTCCATCAGAGGCATTGCTGCTGGATGCAGTTTACTGTCATGCCCAGGACCAGGTGTTATATAGAAGCAATTAATCCCAAGAGTAGGTAAAGAAAGTATGCTGTCAAGAATCACGATAGTTCAAGCCCTGAAGAGTTCGATCACGGAGACATTCTGAGGAGGGTATTACGGTGCATGTTGCGAATTGAATCTCGCAGGTAATGCGATATAAACACCTTTCGTTTGAAAAGACACGAAATTGATTCAGCGCACCTCTTACTCTAACCTTTCTTTCTTGTCTCGGAGACTTACCTCGCCGAAGCAAAAGAAGGCGGTTTGTTTGCACATGCGTTTGTAAACGCCATGGAACCGCAAGGCGAGCTCATGCCATGCAGTTTTTGGAATGACACGTCGCATGCGTCATTGGCGAAAGCGAGACTCTCACATGCCAGAAATTTCGGTTTCTTGTTCGAGAATAAAAACTCTTAAAATGTGCCAACTTCTGTTTCGGAGTCAGTTTGGTGTTGGCGATTCGTGAAGGTTAAACCGGTGTTCAGGAGACAGAGTTTTGTTTAAGGTGCACAGGGAACGGAGTCCCGAATGAAGCAGTGTTCCGGGTTCTACGTGGAACAGCTGGGAGAACGGAACCAAGCGGTCATTAATTTCCTCTACCAACTACACCGCGAGAAACAAATACTACATTTTTTTCTCGCGCCTTCGCATTCATATTTGCATCATTCCATTCACTGAAAATTGACTGAATAAATTGAAGCTTTTCTCCGCCATAACTATTAACTGAAGACAATTCAATGGAGATTGTTGCTTATTTTTTTATTTCTTTCTTTTTTTTTTTCATTTCCTTGTAACGTAATTCAAAAGAATTTGAAATGTTGGTCAAGGGAGCCTATCTTGGCAACAAGATAATCGTAGCGGAGGTAAAAAACAAACAAACAAAAAAATTTTTTATCTGCGGCTCGGTAGGATTGGTGCGTTAATTCTAAAAGAGTCAATGGTTGTTTTTAATCATCTCATATAAAGCAAAGCCATAATGCCACAACGACGCAGGGTGAGAAGACTTTAGTGAAGAGAAGCAAGGAAAGAACAAAAAGAACCTGTATTCAGAAAGACAGTAGATGGAAATTGACATTACGTTTTATTAAATCACTTCATCCCCACCAAAGAAATAAATCCACTAAAATACCATGGGTTAATGAGTGTGAAATAATAATTAAAAAAAATACACGATTAGGGAAAAAGAATAATAAAATTAGATTAATCATAGAAACAGTAGGTATCAGTCAGTTAAGTGCCGTGATACACGCTTTGGGCGATCATGTCTCGAAAGAGACATGACTGAACTGACTGGGCAAAAGACAATCCCGCAGTAGGTTGCCATTGCTTTCTGCGGTAGACTGGTTGCTAACCAAGGTTATAGAACTCAATCTCTCCTATTATTTGACTCATAGGTAGAGAGGGAAGAGATGTATTCTATTAATAAGTAGTAATTAGTGGGGGATCAGTTTATTACTTCATAACAATATAAAACTGATCCCCCACTTTATACCCAGTAGATGCCTTAATCATGTTTTCAACTATTATGTTCAGTCAGTCAGTTAAGTGCCAAACGTAATACACGCTTGGGCGATCATCTCTCGAAAGAGACATGACTGACTGGGCAGAAGATTATCCCGCAGTAGGTTGCCATTGCTTTCTACGGTAGACTGGTTGCCAGCCAAGGCTATAGAACCCAATCTGTCTTGCCATTTAACTCATAGCTCGAGGGAGAAGAGATAGATAATATTACATCATAAGTATAATCAGTAGGGGATCAGTTAATTACTTCATAACAATAGAAAACTGATCCCCCACTTTATGCCAGTAGAAGTTTTAATTATGTTTCCAACTATTATATTCAGTCAGTCAGTTAAGTGCCATACGTGATACGTGTTAACGGTCATGTCACGTTGAATACACCGGTTCCCGCTCGATCACCGAAGTTAAGCAACGTTGAGCCTGGTCAGTACTTACGTGGGTGACCACTTGGGAATACCAGGTGCTGTTAGCGTTCACGGATGTGCGTTGTGGTGCGGTGGATGTCGGCTTGGAGGGGGAAATCGGTGAGCCGAGTTCCAATTTCAGTTGAGCACACTGCACTCACTTGCGCACTGGTACCCTTGGGAAAGGTATTAATCCGTCCGTTCCCTCCAGTTATGGGTTAAATAACAGGGTAGGACTTGGGACCCTGCCCTTAAACAAATCCCAATGAGACTTGCTCCGTCAGGGAGGAAGCCCGCTCAACCCGACTAGGGTGAATGCGGCATACATACATACATACATACGTGATACACGCTTTCGGCGATCATGTCTCGAAAGTGACATAACTGACTGGGCAGAAGATTATCCCGCAGTAAGTTGCCATTGCTTTCTGCGGTAGACTGGTTGCCAGCCAAGCTATAGAACCCAATCTCGCTTGTGATTCAACCCATAACTAGAGGGAAGAGACGGATTAATACCTTTCCCAAGGGTTTTTGTGCGTAATTGAATGCAAGAAATTCAACTGGAATTCGAACTCGTCCTCCGATTTGTCGTTCCTAGGCGATAATCACTGCACCACAGCGCACATCATCAGTAGATCCATTTAAATTTTAGAAGAACAAAATTGTCGGAAAATCAAGAAACCGGAAAAGGTTTTCACAGAAGAGAAGTACGAAAAAAGAAATTGTTAGCGTTGAATAAACGGTTGCTATAGCCAATTTGACTGTAAAATGATGAGACCTTACCGCCAATCTAGTATTGCGCTTATATTCATAAGATCGAGGTACCATAGAGGAAAGTTCATCAGAAAGATTTACATGAATATATTTATAGAAAACATACAGGAAGCTATATTACAACATTTGGAAAGTGACTGAAGGTAAGATGCCAGGTCAGAAACCAAAATATAACAGATTCTTCTTTTGATATTATTTGTAATCTCTAAATATATAGTAATGGCACCATAGTAACTTTGGAAGCATGTACGAATGATCTAAACTTATTTATAAATGGAACTTTGTCTGTCTGTGTGTGTGTATGCGTGTGTGTGTGTGTGTGTCCGTTACCCATAGACTCCGAAACGGCTGAACCGATTTTCTTGAAATTTTACACAGTTGTACTATAATCGTCTGCGAGTGTTCTTAGCTAGGTTTTGTGTCGAGGTACCTCCGATAAATATCGAAAATCAATAATCGAAAAAATCGGGTTATAGAAGGAGTGGTCCGATTTTAATCAAATTTGATACACTCATAGACAAAGACATAAAAAACGATATTCAGAGGTTTCAAGGTTATAGTTCTTATAATAGTGCAGAAAATCAATGATATATATATATATATATATATATAAGGCAATATGTTTGTGTGTGTGTGTGTTTATCTGCCTGTATATCTGTATTTTTTAAGCCCTTTTATTTTAGTTTTTGCTTCTGGTTTGGCTCAAGGTAGGTATAATTGTAGTTCTTAGTCTCAGCCATGATACCATTTACTCAGACTTACTTCCATTCATTTTTCTTTCAGTCTACGGTTTCGCTTTAACTGGAAACAAATGTTGCTTTTTAGTCTTTCGTGCCAACGATGAAAGAATTTGAGATCCAGGACCATGGATTAGTTTAAAAAGCCTTCATTCCACCCTAGCAACCCCGAGCTATACTGCTAGTAGATTTATAAATATGTAAGATAGTTGATTCTCAAAGCGCCGCTTAGATGTGGCACAAGACCGAAATTATGGGATACCCATTGAGGATCGAAATCACTACTCAGTTGTCATAGTTTCTAGCAAGACAAGCTTGCTAACCATTACACCACGCCGAGGTAAAATAGATTTTGCCGAGGAAATTTGACTAGCGTTGCACAGAAAAGACTTTCATAGTCAGTCAGTTAAGTGCTATACGTGATACACGCTTTGGGCTATCATGTCTTTTTCGAGACATGACTGACTAGGCCGAAGATTATCCTGTAGTAGGTTGCCATGAATTTCTGCCGTAGACTGGTTGCCGACCAAGGCTACAGAAACCAATCTGTCTTGTTATTTAACCTATAATTGAAGGATACAGACGGATTAATATATTTCCCAAGTGCGTAAGTGATTGCAAGAAATTCAACTGGAATTCGAACGCGTCCCTCGATTTGTCGATCTGAGTCGATGTCCAATGCATCAGAGCACTGTCATAGTAACGGACTTGAAAATTCAATCTTTCCACTGCATGTAGTTAGACAGAGAAAAATCACTTACCTGGACGTTAGCAACAGCTAATCGTGTAAAATAAGAGTGGTTCTCTCCGAAGATGAAAAGAGAGCGGGTTTGTTTCGATGGCCTTAAACTTAACAATCCATTCTTTGCTTCAGTTAAAAATAGAAATAGTTCGTTCTTACATCCAATACTAATTTGGCCTTATCGAACCGGTCAAACTCACTATTAAGATTGATTAAATGATTGTGTCATCAGCATTGAGAACTTGTGCCAACAAGAAGGTCGTTGATGAAAATTAAGAATAACATAGGCCAAAGGGGCGCCCGTTTTAATGCAAAAAATATCTAGAAGAGTGGCCAGTCAAGCCAGCTTTCGTTTCGCGATTTGTATGTGTTGTGGCGCAGTGAATATTGGCTTGGAACGAGAAATCAGAGAGTTGAGTTAAAATTTTAGTTGAATTCGTTGCATTCACATACGCGCAGGCTTACGGCCATATCAAGTTGAATACACTGGTTCTCGCTCGATCACCAATGTTAAGCAACGTTGAGCCTGGTCAGTACTTAAATGGGTGACCGCTTGAGAAAACCAGGTGCTGTAAGCGTATAGTGAAGGATGTGCGTTGTGGTGCAGTGGATATTGGCTCAGAAAGAGAAATCGGTGAGCCGTGTTCGAATTCCAGTTGAATACCCTGCATTCACTTAAGCACTGGTACCCTTGGGAAAGGTATTAATCCGCCCCTTCCCTCCAGTTATTGGTAAAATATCAGGGTAGAGCTTGTAGACCCTGTTCTTAAAAACAAATCCCAATGAATCTTGATACTCGAAAAGAAAAATGTATTACTAGACACAAAACTTATATAAAAAACAACAATAACTTGTTGAAAGAAAAAGTTATTACCAGCAATAAATAAAAAAAAATAGTTGGCAATAAATGAGCCGCCGAGGTTGATTTGCCATAAAAACAAAACAACCAACATAATCACAAATACGTTTGGGAAATATATTAATCCGTCGTTTCTCTCTCCAGCTATGGATTAAATAGCAGGACAGATTGGGTTCTGTAGCCCTGATTGACAATCAGTCTACTGCAGAAATTAAGGGCACACCACTGCAGGAAAATATCTGCTCCAGCGTTTATCATATATGCCACTTAATGACTTCCAAAATTTGTCTAGAAATATCTTAACCTTTCACCTAGTGAAGAAGACCAATATGCCAAACCCCGTACTAAGTCTTTGAAATATCGAAAGCTACTACCGAGCTTCACCATTCTTATCTAAATCTCGACAAACCCTGTCAGCAATAACACATATGCAATTGTTCTTAAGTGAGGCTGGACCGACACCTTTGCACAGGAAGTTACAGTGACAGAAAAGACTGAGTATAGAGGTTTTGTTTCTTTGTTTTTGAGGCTTAACGACCTATCAATCCTTATGGGATCATTTTAAGGTCATAACCAATGATTTTTGGGTAAGGTTATTTTATTTTTACAACATTTTTCTTTTCACGATTCATTGGGATTTGTTTTTAAGAACAGGGTCCCCAAGTCCTACCCTTGTTATTTAACCCATAACTGGAGGGAATGGACGGATTAATACCTTTCCCAAGGGTACCAGTGCTTAAGTGAATGCAGGGTATTCAACTGGAATTCGAACTCGGCTCACCGATTTCTCTTTCTGAGCCGATATCCACTGCACCACAAAGCACATCCGTCACTATACGCTTACAGTACCTGGTATTCCCAAGCGGTCACCCATCTAAGTACTGACCAGGCTGAACGTTGCTTAACTTCGGTGATCGAGCGAGAACCGGTGTATTCAACGTGATAGGCCGTAAATCACAGAGGTTTTGAAAAGAGGGTGAAAGATGAACGGAGTTCAAAAAGATAGGAGATGGCAACTGACAATGAATCTAATTTTTTTTTTTGTTAATTGTTGTTGTGGGGAGTTACCCACTTAATAATGACTCTTCTTTGCCTATATTAACCGAGAGTTAATTACTCTCGAGGACAGAGCCGGGCGACAGAGACACTGGTTTCCAGTACGACTTCAGTTCTGCTCAGCCTAGTCTGTCTGTCTGTCGGTCACTTGTAGCCAAGCTATTATTACTCTTTCTCTTTTTATCTGTTTGTATCTCCTGTTGACGTAATATATGTTCTTTACCTACCATCGTGTTGACTCATTATTTTATGGACCTATACCGGGTCCATATCAATTGTAAATACTTTCTCGGCTTCTACTCCGATGAACTTAACTCACTGGTGCCCCCTATATATAAATTTACTGGAGCAACTAGGTCCCACTCTTTTACTGTGAAACCAATTGTAAACGAAAATTCCACTCCAGCAGCTTCTTTTCTCGCACTTCCCGCCTGTGAAAATCACTTCCATTTATTTGCTTTCTCGACATCTATACTCTCCAAGAATATAAATGTAAAGTCAATGGTCATCTCTTATCTCACAAATCTACATCCTCTCTCTCATGTTCTTTCTCCATCCACTCCACTCTTATCAGTTTTCTCATCCTTCTCTTATCCACTTCCTGACACCCACTATAACCTGTCACTCTTTCTCATAACATTCCTCCTATGTAACCCCCTGCAAAACAGTGGCAATAAAATGCCTTGCTTGGTGCGATATGATTATAAAAAAAATGATATCAGGGAATAAAGGAAACAGACGCGAGTTCGACAGGTGGGAAGTAAAAAAAAAAAACTGTTCCAGTAGAGGTGGCAGTTACATTTCGTGTATTTCAACTGTAAAAGGGTAGGACTTAGATGCCAATCTTGCAGGGTGCTTAAATTCGTGTGGATGGGTTACCTGGAAAAAACTCATCGGGGCAGTTGTTATGAAAATATTTGATAAGACAGAAAGAAGACATGTCACGCCGGTGAGAAAGTCGAGAGCCCAAGTTATAATTGATTACATTGCAGATCTTTTGGATTTTATCGAGAACCGACGAATAGTATATTTATAAACGTGCATAACTGATTCTGCCGAGAAAATAACATTTTAGCCCGTCACAGAGAACCAGCCTTCCTAGCAGTAGATGCAACTATAGACATGATATACGCCTTCCACTTCAGGTAGTTGAAATAGTGAGACCAAGGAAGTGCAATGTGTTGTTAGAAGGAACGAATGGTTCACCTGAATTCTTAAAGATAGGAATCCTATGCTTATATTCCATATATATGTGCAGCAACTGATAGTAAACAAGTCCAACGTAATATTCAGAGAACAACGATTTATATCATAACTGAGAACCTCAATTGTGATATTATGACAGAGTAACTCGAGGTTCATTTAAAAATACTTCATATTCCCAGCTAACTAATAATACTATTTATAAAAAAATTTATCATAGTGATTGTTTTTTTAGACACACAAGCAGATAGATAGATAGATAGATAGATAGATAGATAGATAGATAGATAGATACTACAGTACATACTGACAGATAGATAGAAAGATAGGTAGATTGACAAATATATAGAGAGTAAAGAATATACTGATAGATAGATAAATAGTTAGGTAGATATACAGTCTGAGATAGATAGATAGATAGATAGATAGATAGATAGATAGATAGATAGATAGATAGATAGATAGATAAACATTTTAGTACATACTGACAGATAAATAGAAGGATAGATAGGTAGACAGATATATAGGGAGTAAAGAATATGCTGATAGATAGATAGATAGATAGATAGATAGATAGATAGATAGATAGATAGATAGATAGATAGATAGAGTCTGTGATAGGTAGCTAGCTAGAAAGATAGATAAAAAAATAGGTAGATAGACAGATATATAAAGAGTAAAGAATATACTTATAGATAGCTAGCTAGCTAGCTAGATAGATAGATAAACAAGCAATACAGTATATATATATATATATATATATATATATATATATATACAGAAAGATAAACACAGATATAAATTGATAAAGAAAGATAAACTGCATGAGATAGATAGATAGATAGATAGATAGATAGATAGATAGATAGATAGATAGATAGATAGATAGATAGATAGATCGTTAGTCATATAGAATCATCTTGCTATCTAAAATTGATTCATTTTCAATTAAGGAACAAAAAATGTCTGAACAGTCCTAACGCCGCTGGTAACTATTAGTCTCTCAAGAACTCTCGTTCATACGCACCTCGTATGACAAGCGCTGAAACACGTCTCTCGTTCAAGTTCGCTATGGCTCCACCATCTCAACCCTACACTGCCTCATAAGTGCGTCAGACCCGGAGTCCTCCGTTCGATTGACATTGCACCAATATAAAATCCATGCTTTTATTGACCAGGGGCAAGGAGAAAACGAGAGAGAAGCATCTGTTTCGAACCAGAAACCGATGTCAAGTCGTAAACTCATTCACATAGTTGTCAGTCAGTTGAGTGCCATACGTGAAATACGCTTTGGGCGATCATGTCTCTTTTGAGACATGACTGACTAGGCAGAAAATTATCCCACAGTAGGTTGCCAGCCAAGGCTATAGAACGCAATCTGTCCTATTATTTAACCCATAAGTGGAGGGAAGAGACGGATTAATACCTTTCCCAAGGGTATTTCTGCGTAAGTGAATGCAAGAAATTCAACTGGAATTTGAACTCGGCTACCCGATTTGTCGTTCCGAGTCGATGTCCACTGCATGATAACGCACATTCAAATAACATAAAACAAAATACAATGTACACGACTTTATCCTGTCTGCAGAGGTTTCTTCTCTTTTCAAAAACAAAAAAGGTTATATCTTTTCTTTTTTTGAATCATTTGACCCCAAGCAAGATAATAAAGTCACCATGACACAAAGAGAATATGAGAAACATACTATTAATGAGAGAGGACAATAAAAGGTCATGAATTAAGACGATAGGAGATAACGAGTGGCATTGCCTTTAATTTTTTAGATTTAATTTTGACTTGGAGGAGTGTTTTATAAGCAAAATGGACTTATATCTAATCTCGCCATTTTTAACTGGAAAATGATGAGACCTTACCGCCAATCTTGTACTGCGCTTAAATTCATCAAGACTTGACTCAAATCGATGTGAGTTCAATTTCTGGCCACAGTGTAACAAAAACTTAGAGAGTTGTGTTAAATGGAGATAACTAAGACACCAGAAGCGGCATGACTCTTGGAACGAGAACAATCTACACCAATTATCAAAATAAAGGGTTTAGTTCAAAATTGCAGTCGCCTGAAAAAGGTCGGAACGTTCAACGGCCGAAACGTCGTGAATACAGCAATAAAATGAGGACAAAATCCAAAAAATGTGAAGCTCAGAAATATTGACAAATAATAAATTAGCTCTGCTTTGCGGAGCGGATTCACGCTAATCTTGAATTTGTAACAGAATCTGGGATGCTCGTCAATTGAAGTCTTCTTCTTGTGTGGGAAATCGCTCAGGGCGTAGGCAATCATGACTCTTCGAAAATTCCTGTCTTACGTAGCTGCTAATCAGTTTTGTTTTTCTTGTTATTTACCTTAATTTTTGTTCCACCATCCAATTACCCGAATTATACGCTGGTTGCCCCCAATCGGTCATGTGGGTATCAGATTTTCAAAGCTCTTCTTCCTCAGTATGTGCCCCAAATGTTAAGTATGAAAGACTTTTTATTTCCATTTTCTCTAAAAGCTCGTCAATGTTATGTAGGGTCTATAGTATCCTCAGTGTCGATGCCATGTAGGGTCCACGGTATCATCATCGTCGATGCTATGTAAGGTCCATGGTATCCTCAGCGTCGATGCTATGTAGGGTACATGGTATCCTCTGCGTCGATGCTATGTAAGGTCCATGGTATCCTCAGCGTCGATGCTATGTAGGGTACATGGTATCCTCAGCGTCGATGCTATGTAGGGTCCATGGTATCCCCTGCGTCGATGCTATGTAGGGTACATGGTATTCTCAGCGTCGATGCTATGTAAGGTCCATGGTATTCTCAGCGTCGATATTATGTAGGGTACATGGTATTCTCAGCATTGATGCTATGTAGGGTACATGGTATCCTCAGCGTCGATGCTATGTAGGGTACATGGTATTCTCAGCGTCGATGCTATGTAGGAACCATGGTATCATCAGCGTCGATGCTATGTAGGGTCCATGTTGTCCTCAGGTACCCTTAGCGTCGATGCCATGTAGAGTCCATGGTATCTTAAGCGTCGATGCTATATATGGGCATTGGTACACTCAGCGTCGATGCAATGCAGTGTCCATGGTATCCTAAGCGTCGATACTATGTATGGTCCTTGGTACCCTCAGCGTCGATGCTATGTAGGGTTCATTGTATCCTCAGCATTCTTCTGTAGAGCAACATATCTGTTACTTTAAGTATGTTATTCATCTTTAAGGAGATTGTCTAACATTCCAATGTTTTTAGGTTATTGTTTTTTTGAAATGGTTAAATTTCATTTTAACCATTCTTAGCTGTAAGGCTGCAAGGAAGCGTGGTAAAAGGAAACACGAATTATATGTTACGAGGATATGTAGGATAGATATCGGTCAACCTTAGACTTGAAGGCATTACAATTTTAGATGCTGATGAAACCTCATCTCGTGAGCCTGTTAAAATAAAATAATCAGTTGAAGAAATTATGTACTTATTTTTTATCTATTCTTCCAGTTCAATGTTTGCTTGATGATTGAATCAATATATTTATTCTTCTCAGCATCTGTGGTCAGTTTTTGAATGCAAATAATAAAAAAGAAAACAATAAAAATAAAAAAAATGAAGGGTTTGAATTACAAGCTTACGAACTATTTTCTACAGTAAAATATATTCAGTTAGATACTGAGGTAGGCTAGTCTATCGCAACACATAATGTGAAGTCGGCGTAGCGAGTTCAAATTCTTGCTTTGTCTCTTGCATTTACTTTCACACATATGTCCTTGAAAAATCATGTATCTTTATTTTCTTTCCAGCTATGGATTAAACAACAGATTAGACTGGGCTTTCTAAACTTTAGTAGTAGTCAATCTAGTTGTTGTTTTTTTATTTTGTTTTATGGCATATCAACACCTCGACGGGTCATTTATTGCCAACGAAACTTTATTTATTGCTGGTAATACATTTTTCTTTCAACAATTTATTGTTGTTTTTATATGTTTTTTGTCTAGTAATACTTTTTTTTCTTTTCGAGTATCAAGATTCATTGGGATTTGTTTTAAGGGCAGGGTCCCCAAGTCCTACTCTGTTATTTAACCCATAACTGGAGGGAAGGGACGGATTGACACATTTCCCAAGGGTACTAGTGCTTAAGTGAATTCAGGGTATTCAACTGGAATTCAAACTCAGCTCACCGATTTCTCTTTCCGAGCCGATATCCACTGCACCACAACGCACATCCGTCACTAAACGCTTACAGCACCTGGTATTCCCAAGCGGTCACCCATCTAAGTACTGACCAGGCTGAACGTTGCTTAACTTCGGTGATCGAGCAAGACCGGTGTATTCAACGTGATATGGCCGTAAGCATGCCCATCCGTCACTAAACGCTTACAGCACCTGGTATTCCCAAGCGGTCACCCATCTAAATACCGACCAGGCTCAACGTTGCTTAACTTAGTACTGACCAGGAGTCAATCTAGAAGAACAAATTTGAATTTAAAACTGTGGAAAAGCAATTATAGAATTTATAGTCTTTTGTCGTATTCATTTCAAAATTTGTTTATTATGCTGGTTTTAATTTAAAAAAAGGAAAACGTTTTAGTTAAATACCTGGTTTCAGTAAATTTATACTTTTCATTTTTCATTTCAAAGGTTTTCTATTTATCACCTGTTTTCAGTTCTTTTTCATTTTTTTAATAAGTCAGTCAGTTAAGTGCCATATGTGATACACGCTTGGGCGATCATTTCCCGAAAGAGACATGACTGATTGGGCAGAAGATTATCCCGCAGTAGGTTGCCATTGCTTTCTGCGGTAGACTGGTTGCTGACCAAGGCTATAGAACCCAATCTGTCCTGCCATTTAACTCATCACTGGAGGGAGAAGAGATAGATTATATTACATTATTATATTAAGTATAATTAGTGGGGGTTCAGTTTATTACTTCAAAACAATAGAAAACCGATCCCCCACTTTATGCCAGTAGCAGTTTTAATTATATTTCCAACAATTATATTCAGTCAGTCAGTTAAGTGTCATACGTGATAAACGCTTGAGCGATCATGTCTCGAAAAAGGCATGACTGACTGGGCAGAATATTATCCCGCAGTAGGTTGCCATTGCTTTCTGCGGTAGACTGGTTGCCGACCAAGGCTACAGAACCCAAACTGTCCTGCTATTTAACCCATAACTGGAAGGAAGAGACGGATTAATACCTTTCCCAAGGGTATTTGCGCGTAAGTGAATACAATGAATTCAACTGGAATTCGAACTTTGTTTTAATTTGTGTAAGCTTTAAGTCAAACTCTCCTTTATAAACCAGTTTTTGTCGATGCTGCGTAGAGTCCATGGTATCCTCAGCGTCGATGCTATGTAGGGCCCATGGGACCCTTAGCGCCGATGCCATATAGGGTCCATGGTATACTCAGCATTCTTCTTTACAACAGCTCGCAGAATGTAATGGCAATCTAGTGCGAGATAATCTTCTGTCCAGTTAGTCATGTCTCATTCGAGACATGATCGACCAAGTTTGTATCACGTATAGTACTTAACTGACTTAGTCGGTTTATTTGTTTCATTGTCTTCGTAAATTCGTTTCTCATTGTTCTGCCTCTGGTTAAGATTATTTGTTAATTTATATTTTAAGAAACTTCCTTTTTCTCGTTTAAAAAATAAAAATAAACTAAAGTAATTTAAAGTAGGCAAACATGGCCGATAAACGTCGGTCAGTTAAAAATAACCGTTTGATTTAAAAAATAAAAGCACGAAATTCGAATAAATTGGACACTGTAAATCTTGTACATAACCCCCCCCCCCCCCCACGTTGTTAGGATGAAATACAAAGTCTGTTAAATGTAGTTTGCAGCACATACAAGCCAAAGAAAAAATTCTTTACCACTCGCGACGATGAAGAAAATGCTACCGCAGTGTTGGCTTCCGTCATAAAATAAAATGGCGAAGAACAAATACTGCACATTGATCTCACCTCAAAAGTGGAATAAAGATGGCTGCTCTAGATCAGATGGTCGAGTAATAATTTGTGTGCTAATCTTGCTCAGATTATTTTCACATATTAGAGTTCACTTCTAAACTGCCACGAGAATTCGTTAAAAAATGGCAACATCAAAGTCACATTCTCTGCATTGGTCAGTAATTGAGGCCGAGGGGTAATTGACGGGTTAATTGATTGATTGCATGAGGATCCATTTAATCGACCACAGTGGTTTCAAAAGACAAAAAAGCCAACGTCTCCAGGACATCGCTTCAAAGAAA
Organism: Ascarosepion bandense; assembly: GCA_037127315.1. Lineage (NCBI taxonomy): Eukaryota > Metazoa > Mollusca > Cephalopoda > Sepiida > Sepiidae > Ascarosepion > Ascarosepion bandense. Next base: position 5,369,455 of record JBBBDQ010000516.1, read on the forward strand.
CGGAAATAGAATGTGGCTTCCGGTTGGCAGTCATGACAGGCTGCATTGGCAGCGCCTCGACTAAGCAGTGTCGCATCAAAACAAAGGAAGAATAAAAACAAAAACAATTGCATTCTCCGAGAATGAAAACCCAGTCTTTGTGCTACTCATAAAGCCTCACCGCTTCGGACTGATACAATATTTCTGTGAAGTGAATAAGGACGCTGAGGAGGCTCTGGGTACAATGGACCGAATATGCGAGCAACGATGAGATTTTGGAGAGAATGCAAACAAAAAAGAAAACTTATACTTAACATCAGGATGTGCGTTGTGGCGCAATGGATATCGGATCGGAACGACAAATTGGGGAGCCGAGTTCGAATTCCAGTTGAATTTCTTTGCATTCACTTACGCACCAATACCCTTGGGAAAGATATTAATCCGTCTCTTCCCTCAAGTTATGGGTTAAATAATAGGACAGACTGGGTTCTATAGCCTTGGCTGGCAACCAGTCTACCGCAGAAAGCAATGGCAACATACTGCGGGATAATATTCTAGTCAGTCATGTCTCTTTCGAGACATGATCACCCAAAGCGTGTATCATGTATGGAACTTAACTGATACTTAACATCAGGAAGAGGCAGTTGAAATTTCTGGGACAAGCAATGAGGAATGAGGGCTTGGAGAATCTGATACTCACAGGGTAGATAGAGGGAAAGAGAGACAGGAGAATAGAGCACATGACATAGTTAATGGGTTTAAGCAAACGAACGTCAGAATAGGGTTTGGAAATGATAAGAAGATGAAATATATCAAGTTACAAAGGACAGAAAGATGTGGAGAACCATGTTCGCCTACGTTCCGAAGGGATCTGGCACATAAAAGAAAAATGTTCTAGTTTTATTAGATTGAACTCAGAGTCTAAAGAAAAAAATAACACTATTGTATACAGTGTGGAAGCAATTGGCACAGATTGACGATGTAAACAGTGGTACATGCAAACTAATTTATAACGTTTTCAATCACTTCTATACTATAACAACTATAGTAGGAAGGAAAATATGTCGAGTGTACTATTATCACCACAAGACAGGAGTTCCATCGGGGATCAAGGCTTGTTCAGAAGTTTTGGCCAATGACATCATTTCATTGTCACAGGATCTCAACCTTTGTAAATTTTAACTCCTCAAAAATTAAATGAAATTTGAAGGGACTGTTGACTGGGGTTTCAGAACACGCCAACTGCAACTCTGCAGAGGAGTATCCCCACCTCACCCATTGAGGCGTTCGGGGTATAACAATAAACTTCATCCGGGTCCTGAGTTCGAAGAAAAACTGCAACCGGCAGCGAGGATCTAATTGGGAGATTTTCAGGAGCATGGAACCACTTCTTTGTTGCTGTTGTGCCCAGGTTTACCATGACCCTGGGTTGTAGCACCTGTTGGGGTCCCAGCGATGACCAAATGGTTGACCCTGAAACTTGTGTCAGTGTTCTGTGAAGGTATAAATATAGAGATGTTTGAGAAGAAAATATTACCAGCAATACGTTTTTGAAAGAATGGAATATACCAGCAATATGTTTATAAAGGAAAAATATTACCAACAATAGATTTTATAAAGAAAAAGAAAAAATTTAACAGCAAAATATTTTTGAAAAATATATATCAGTAATACATCTAACTCATGGCAAAAGCCTCTTTACAAAAATAGATCAATGAAGCTTCATCTACAAACTTACAAAGAATATATATTCTACTCTTTCGAAACTATTTAAAAAAAATAACTTGTCGGCCATCGAGGTTGATATGCCGTAAAACAAAACCAATCAAACCCTCTTTTTATAATTTTAAAGGATTTTTTCAAAAATACAAAATCAGAAGACAAAAAAAACCCTTTTTCATCAAAATATGACTAAATCAATCTTCTCAATAAAACCGAACATTTAGTTGTACGCTATAAGAATGTGCATTGTGGTAAAGTGGATATCGTCTTGGAACGAGAAATCAGAGAGCTGAGTTCGAATTCCAATTTAATTCATTGCATTCACTTACACGTAAATAGCCTTGGGAAATGTATTAATCCATTTCCTCACTCATGTAATGGGTTAAACAACAAGACACATTGGGTTCTATAACCTACCTACAACGAAAGTATCGTCAACCTACTGCGGGAAAATCTTCTGCCCAATCAATCATGCCTCTTTTGTGACATGATCACCGAAACGTTTATCTCGTTCAACTGACTGATGCTATCAACCCAAAAGAGTTCTAGCAATGCTTTCATCAATGGAAACGACGCTGGATAAATTAATTTTAAAGGAATTAATTGAAATGTGTTATAGTTTTATTTTTATCTCACCAGTCTCGAAATTTTTGATCAAACATCTTAAACATGTTAAGCATATCTACAAATACTTTCACGGCTTCTACTCCAATGAACTTAGCTCACTGGTGCCCTCTATATATGAATTTTCTAAAGCCACAAGATTAGCAACTAGGTCCCACCCTTTCACTGTGAAACCAATAAAATGTAAACGCAAATTCTACTCCATCAGCTTCTTTTCTCGCATTTCCCGCCTGTAAAATTCCTTTCCGTTTACTTGCTTCCTCGACAGTTACAATCTCCAAGAATTTAAAAGTCAATAGTCATCTCCCTTCTCATTAACCTGCATCCTCTCTCTCTCATGCTCCTTTCTCCGTCCACTCCACTCTCATCAGGATTCTCATCCTTCTCTTACTCTCTTCCTGACACCCTCTATAACCTGTCACTCTATCTCATAACTTTCCTCCTATGTAACCCCCCCTGCAAAACAGTGGCAGTAAAATGTCTTGCTTGGGGCGATATGATTATAAAAAATGCCTAACAACAGATAAGAGTGGGTGTAACTGTTGCCGCTTTGAAGGCTGATTATTATTACTACATGGAATGTGCGGTTTAATTTTGATGTTGTGTTAGAGTAAATTATCTTATTGTATGCGCAGCTTCCAATTAATATAATGACGAGTATGGCTCTTCACAACCTTCTATCCTTTGAAGCTGGAAGGAATATGTATTCTAATACTATTTTTCTTAGTTCTAATTCTACCATTCTGTTTTAGGTAGGTTACTTAGTGTCTTTGTCAGTTTTTTGTCTTTAATATTTCTTGTCAGTGTCAAATTCTCGAAGCATTCTTTTCTCATTATGCACCCCATAAAGTTCATATATTCTTTTACATTAATTAACCCTAAGCGTCTTAGTGGTTGGTAGTCTTCTTTGGTTTGAAATTTATATATATATATATATATATATATACGTTAATAATTTTGTAATAATAACAATAATAATAATAATAATAATAATAATAATAATAATAATATATTTATCTGTACGGCTTATGCCGATTTTATAATACATTCTGCAATCTGTTTAGACAATTAAGATGAAAAAAGTAAATATATCTTTTCTTTGTTGTTTCTTCGTAAAATAAAAATTTTAACATTTGACGCATCTCGCTCGCTTTCTTTCCACATCTTCACTTTTTCTCTCTCTTCACACACACAAATATATATACATAAAAGGCAATCTGTGAGTCTGTGTGTGACTGTTCCCTAAGCACGCCTACATTTTTAAACTACGCCATTCAAACTTTCTATGTGTTAGAGTAAATTATCTTATTGTATGCGCAGCTTCCAATTAATATAATGACGAGTATGGCTCTTCACAACCTTCTATCCTTTGAAGCTGGAAGGAATATGTATTCTAATACTATTTTTCTTAGTTCTAATTCTACCATTCTGTTTTAGGTAGGCTACTTAGTGTCTTTGTCAGTTTTTTGTCTTTAATATTTCTTGTCAGTGTCAAATTCTCGAAGCATTCTTTTCTCATTATGCACCCCATAAAGTTCATATATTCTTTTACATTAATTAACCCTAAGCGTCTTAGTGGTTGGTAGTCTTCTTTGGTTTGAAATTTATATATATATATATATGCGTTAATAATTTTGTAATAATAATAATAATAATATATTTATCTGTACGGCTTATGCCGATTTTATAATACATTCTGCAATCTGTTTAGACAATTAAGATGAAAAAAGTAAATATATCTTTTCTTTGTTGTTTCTTCGTAAAATAAAAATTTTAAAATTTGACGCATCTCGCTCGCTTTCTTTCCACATCTTCACTTTTTCTCTCTCTTCACACACACAAATATACATAAAAGGCAATCTGTGAGTCTGTGTGTGACTGTTCCCTAAGCACGCCTACATTTTTTAAGCTACGCCATTCAAACTTTCTAGGGACACATATTTACAGGGAAGCCAGGTCGACACATACTTTTTGAGTTTAAGTTCAGCAATTTTCGCTTTCGCACTTTTTGACCAATGGAGGCGATTGTTTACATTTGCTCTGTAAAACATCTAAGATCTAAGGTGATTGGTAGATTACATCAAAGAAATCAAATCACACGTGTTAAACGCGGCTAAAAAGAAAATGAGCCTTTATATTTAATTTTATTCCGACGTTTTAAAAATCCATTTGGTCAACCAAAAAATGTGAATATTTTCCCCGTAATTTTGAAACAAAAGAAATACTGAAAGAAAAAGCGTTTTTTTTCAAACAAAACAAAATGTGTAAAAAAAAAAGTGCTAATGGTCAATTTAATTATTTAAGTCTTTTTTTTTTCAGATTTAATATTTCATACTTCAGAAAATAAAATTAAAAAAAATAATTCTTTATATCGCTAAATATTTCATGCAGGAAGTCAACTGTCTGTAATTCGTGTGGCATTAATGTAACTTTACCTAAAATTAAATGTCTACATTTTTAAATATTCTTCGAAAATTTCTGAAATTCATTTAGTCAACAAAAAATGTAAATATTTTACCCCGTAATTTTTAAACAAAAACAAACGCTATGTTGTTTACAGTGTCACACAAAGCATCAACTCACGTTTACGCAAAACAAAAGAAAATAGATTTTTTTTATTGGAATTTTTTAACAATTTTTAAACAACAATTTTTTATATAATTATTTTTTTTATATAACTTAGTTTTAAAGTGAGGCGGTGACTACAAGCGCTTGGAAATCGCAACACGCTGCATTAATTATTTAATTAAAAAATGTTCTGAGTTGCACGGGCAACGCCGGGCTATGATTCTAGTATATATATATATATTCTGATTCTAGTTATATATATATATATAAGTCAAGATGTTTGTGCATCTGTCTGTCTGTCTGTCCTTTATACAAATCCACAATTTTTATCCGATTCTCACCAAACTTCACACAAATGTTCTTTAGGTTTCGGTCAGGTTATGGGCTACTTATTTTTTCTTATTTTCCCCGACATCTATATATATATATATATATATGAAAGGCAAGATGTGTGTGTGTGTGTGTGTGTGTGTGTATGTGCGTGTGTGTGATTGTCTATATGTCATTGATACAAATCCACAATTTTTATCCGATTCTCACCAAACTTCACCGATTTCACCCCGATATCTATATATAAAAGGCATGATATCTGTGTGTGCGTCTGTCTGTCTTATGTCCTTTGTACAAATCCACAATTTTTATCCGATTCTCACCAAACATCAGACGAATATTCTTTAATCTCCGTTCAGGCCATGGACTATTTATTTTTTCCTTTTCCCTCCCGAGATCAATATATATAAAAGGTAAGATGTTTGTGTGTGTGTGTGTGTGTGTGTGTGTGTGTCTGTCTGTCTGTCAGTCTGTACGCCCTTTATACAAATCCATAATTTTTATACGATTCTCACCAAAGTTCATACAAATATTCTTTAAACTTCCGGTCAGATTATGAGCTACTTATTTTTTCCCATTTTAGCCCCAATATCTATATATATAAAAGGCAATATGTTTGTGTCTGTGTGTGTCTGTATGTATGTCTTTTATACAAATTCATAATTATTATTCGATTTTTAACACACTTCCCACAAATGTTCTTTAGGCTTCCGATCAGGTCATGGGCAACATATTTTTACCCACGATATCGGAAATCGATACATCGATATCCGATCAGGTCTGATCAAGATTAGGATTTCAGCCCGTTTATCGTTGTTCTTGCTGCAGAATTTACTCTAACTTGGTAAAGTTATAGTTTTAGTCTCAAATATTAGTAGATCAGATCTTAGTTGGTATAACATCAGCTTAATAACCAAGACTGTCTGGGTTCGATTTCTGTAGTGGATACGCACTGCTGATGAGTCCCAAATATGGGACAAAGCAGCCGTCCAGTGCTTTCTGCATTCTGTTGTAGTCGAATATAAAGCATGATGATTTACTTAATTTTATATATATATATGTATGCAATATTTTAAACGCAACATGAAACCATTATGAATCAACTGCTGTTATAAATACACGTACACACACTAAATGTTGAATATTTATATAATTAAAAGACAATGGGCATTTTAATGTCACTATATTTTTTCTATAATATTTTATTTTTTTCTTAAAGCTTAAATTTTAAAACTTTCTTTCATTTCTTTAACATTTATTGTTGCAACAAATGACAGTCATGTGCATTGGTGCACCCACCACCACCCACCTCGCCAGAACTAATGCATCAAATGATTTACTAATACAATACATATATAATAATCATGTATCAATCAATGCGCAGCAATTAAGGAAAACGTGTTAGTACGTATCGTTTTCTGTCGTTTATTTACGACACAATGATTGCCGGAGAACAATTACTGATTTAAGAGAGACGTTTCTAAACTTGGGAAGTGTTAAAAAAAGCAAAAAGAAAAGAAAGGACCGAAAAAAAGAGACATGACCAGAGATATTAAGAGGAATAAATAGCACCATCAAATTGTCTATTAGGATCCATTATTGGTAAATAGTTTCACGAGTTAGGAAGCTTCAAAATCCAAAATGAAAGACTCAAGGAATACTAATAATTGTTATTATTGTAATATTGATGATGAAAGTGATATTAATGAGGAAATGAAGAGGTCACAGAAAGAGATTGGGAGAGAGATTATTTTAAGAAAGAAAATAAATGAAATGAAGACAAATCAAGAAGGTAGAAGAAGGAAGAAGAATGAGAAGGATAACGGGGAGGGGAAGATAAAAATATAAGCAACAGAGGAAGAAAAGAAAAATGGAAGAAAAAATACAGACAGAAAGAAATAAAGTGTGAGAGAGAGTGAGAGAGAGAGACAGAGAGAGAAGAAGAAGAAGAAGAAGAAGAAGAAGAAGAAGAAGAAGAAGAAGAAGAAGAAGAAGAAGGAGAAGAAACTGGGGAGAAAGAAAACAAAGTAAAAACAAGATGAAAAAAGTAAAATAAACAAAGGAAAATAAAATCAATCTCTGAATGTATTGATGAATGAAAGAATGAAAGAAAAGAAGAAGAAAAAGAACGGACAGGATGAAAATAAAAATGATGAAAGAAAAAAGAAGAAAATGAAGAAAAAAAGAACGGACAGGAAGAAGATAAGAATAAAGAAAGAAAGAAAAATCAAAATAGACTTAAAAAAGAAGAAGCAGATGGATAAGAAGAAGAAGAAGAAGAAGAAGAAGAAGAAGAAGAAGAAGAAGAAGAAGAAGAAGAAAGAACGACGGGAAGAAGATAAAAATAAAGAAAGAAAGAAAAATTAAAATAGACTTAAAATGAAGAAGCAGATGGATCAGAAGAAGAAGAAGGAAAAGAAGGATAAGTTGAAGATAAAAGTGAAAAAAGAAAGAAATAACGAAATAAAGAAAAAAAGAATAACAATAAATAAATAAAAAGAGAGGATAAAAAGACAAAAGAAAGAAAGAAAAAGAAAGAGAAAAAATAAAATAGGCTGAAATAATAAGAAGAAGCAAAAGAAAAAGAATGGGTAGAATGAAAATAAAAATGAAGAAAGGAAGAAAGTAAGATAAAACAGGCTGGAAGAAGAAGAAGAAGAAGAAGAAGAAGAAGAAGAAGAAGAAGAAGAATAGACAGGTGGAAGATAGAAATAAAAAAGAAAGAAGAGGGAAACCTCAGGAAGCCAATGTAAAATTAAATAACGTAAAGAAAGAGGAGTGTAAGAAGAAAGAAGATATGAAATAACAGCGAGAAAACGAAAGAAAAAAAAGAGGAAGGTAAGGAAAAGAAGACAAAATGCAAGAGAGATCAAGAAGAAGAAGAAGAAGAAGAAGAAGAAGAAGAAGAAGAAGAAGACTACACCATCTGGAAAACAACATCCACAAGAAATTCGATAATGGCGAAATGTTTCTTGTTCAAGAACGGAATTAAAGGGGAAATCAATGAAGCAGTTTGTAGATCTGTTTCTTTTTCCTTTTTCAGCTTTTAATTTTTATTCATTATTTGTTTTTATTTACTTATTTATTTTTCATTTTCGTATCTTTCTTCTGATTAAAACCATTGATGCATCGAAAAAGATCTTATTGTAATAAATACGGTTTCTGCAGTTGCCTTCCGAGCAATAAACAATGACTGCAACCTCATAAAAATTCACAAGAACAGAATAAATATTCGAACCATGTTTTTTTTAAAATGATGGTAAGTGACTACGATTGAAATTCTTATTGTTGGTACAATTGTAGTATCTGTATATAATATTGACTAAGAAGTGAATGAAGGGGTTTGTATAGTATTTTACAAGTAACTGACTAAAGAAAGTAAGCAAATTCCCGAGGAGGCACATCTATTAGTACGACCAGTCATTCCCTGTTGAAGATACTTGAGCAGGCACATTTGTATTTCTTCAACACCAACAGATATAAACCGTGATTTATACTATTAACTATGCTGTTATGATTTATGTAAAAGAGCATTAAATCAGTTCTGTTGAATAATTTTAAACAAGAATAGAACTCCGTCACCATGAGTTGTAGGCATGCCTCATTGGTGCCACTCTCATTGATCGAAACAGAAGATGGATATTTCTTCTAATTATTAATTTTCGATATTTATCTGGGGTAACTCGACACAAAACCTAGCTAAGAACACTCGCAGACGGTTATAGAATATCTGTGTAAATTTTCAAAACAATCGGTTCAACCGTTTCGGAGTCTATAGGTAACGGACACACACACACACACCGACACACACACAGAGACAAAGTTTCATTTATAAATACGTTTAGATATGTAACAATATACGTTTAGAAAATTATCTGCTCCCTCGATACACTATATATATATATATATATATAGATGTATTATCTGTTAGAAAATCGATTAACTCCGACATATTTTTAATTTATTTCTTTAAACTCTTTTTTATGGATATTCATATTTGAGTCGATACTTTGAATTTTATAATTAAACAATATATTTATTAATATCTGCAGGCCTGAATAAACGAAAATCTTGAAAAGGAAATATGAGTCCTCCGGAAGTATTCGAATATGCGCCCACTTGTGGACATCGTTAATTGATCTGACGTGTCTTAGACCACTCGACCATTAATGACTTACTGTTAAACAAGGTACTATATTTGGCTTTGTTTAACTGTAAATCCGTTGTTGCCAAGTCGTGTAAGACATGTCAGATCAGAGCAGATCGGAGCAGAGCAGAGCAGGTCAGGTCAGATCAATTGACGGTTTCTTTTTGGAAACGCAGGTTCAAATCCTCCCAGCGGACGTATATTTTTCTTTCTTGATTATTCAGTCCGGTAGATAGAAATGATTATACTGTTTAATTATTTAAAAAAAGCAGAAAACTTACTCAAATACGAGCAAACTCCAAATATATATATATATATATATATATATATATATTCAAATAAATCTCCGAAATATACATATGTCATATGGCCATTTCAGAGAGGAAAAACTCACTTCTTTAGCAACAAAATTAGTTTATTTTACAAATACAATACAACATTAATTTACCGGAAGTAAACTCAAAAATATATTCATACTTAGAAGTTAACATGAAAAAAGAAAAAAAAAGATACTATCAGAAAGAATAAAGGGCGGGGTGATAAAAGAGTAGATTTTGTTAGAAGGTTGTCGTCTAGACATTGATACGGAGGGTAGTAAAGAAGGGGAAAAGAAAAGAAAAGAGTGACGGCCAAAGGGATTCAAGACACGATCATTGAAAATGACTGTTAGATTACATCTATGTTAACAAATAAAACAATTAAAAATTAAGCGTTTTACTGGAAAGTAAGTGGAGTAAAGGGAAACGTAAAGAAGGGGAAAAAAAGAAAGCAACGAGGTTGAGAGGGAAGGATTTAAAGGAGAGATGGAGGAAAGAAAGAAAAAATAATGCCAGACAGCCGTCAGAAGAAACACATTATCTCAGAGAGACAATGATACAGACAAGTTTGCTCATGATTTAAATATTGCAGACAGAATAGGAAAAATTTCCACTAAAGACGGATATATTTAATTTAAGAATCATAAATCTAATTTTCAAAATAAATTACAAACTAGATTAATTAATCCCTCTAAAATTGATTTAGGAATAGTCTTTAGAGAAATTTTAAAAATAAAAATTTAGAGATATCCGATCCAATTTACACCACAGTCTCTGAAAGGACTCTTCTGATAAAATTAATTAATTAAACAATATCCAAAATAAATCTAAATCAACTTTTTAAAATTTTGACATCGTAGATTTTTATTCTTCGATATCCAAAGACCTCTTAGAGAATTGTATTAGCTTTGCTAAAAATCACGTAGATCTCACAGATAGAGAAACTAAAATTATTTTAGCTGCTAGGAAATTAATTCTCACTTTCGATCATTCTACCTAAACAAAAGGTCCCTATGATTACTTTGATGTACCTACGAGGGCATATAATTCGGCCTAGATCGCTGATCTTGTAGGAATCTATATATTAGATATCTCAAGTCGATTTTTAGACCGGAGACAAGTTATATTATATCGGGATGATGGCCTGATGTTCATCTCTGATAGTAATGGATCTTTAATAAATAGAATCCTTAAAAAATTAGTACAGCCCTTAAATTCCTTGGTTTTAAAATTGAAGCGTACTCTAATCTAGTTGGTTGGTTGTTTTATTTTTATGGTATATCAACCTCGGCGGGTCATTTATTGCCAACTAAATTTTTATTTATTTATTGCTGGTAATACCTTTTTCTTTCAACAATTTATTGTTGTTCTTATATAAGTTTTGTGTCTAGTAATACTTTTTTCTTTTTCGAGTATCAAGATTCATTGGGATTTGTATTTTTAAGGGCAAGGTCCCCAAGTCATACCCTGTTATTTAACCCATAACTGGAGGGAAGGGACGGATTAATACCTTTCCCAAGGTACCAGTGCTTAAGTGAATGCAGGGCATTCAAATGGAATTCGAACTCGGCTCACCGATTTCTCTTTCCGAGTCGATATCCACTGCACCACAGCGCAGCAGCGCTCCTCCGTCACTAAACGCTTATAGCACCTGGTATTCGCAAGCGGTCACCCATCTAAGGACTGACCAGGCTCAACGTTGCTTAACTTCGATGATCGAGCGAGAACCGGTGTATTCAATGTGATATGGCCGTAAGTCAATAAACGCTTACAGCACCTGGTATTCCCAAGCGGTCACCCATCTAAGGACTGACCAGGCTCAACTTCGGTGATCGAGTGAGAACCGGTGTATTCAACGTTATATGGCCGTAAGCCACTCTAATCTAGAAATAGTTAACTACTTAGACATTGCCTTTAATCTGAATAGCGGCTTCCACCAGCCTTATCTCAAAGACAATACTACCCCCAATTATATTACTATCTATTCCAACCACCCAAAGAATAATATAAAGCAAATACCCAACATTGTAAACACGAAGATTAACCAATTGTCGTCCAACCTCGCAAAAAAAAGCAAGTATACAACAAGGCACACCAGGAGAGCGGTTTCAATAATAAATTGGTATATGAAAAACCGATTGCTAAACCTGATCGATCTAATACTAAATATAAATATAGAAAAACGAAAGAATACCAATTCTGTAGAGTATCTAATATCAAAATAGCAAAATATTTTCTTAAACTAATAAGTAAAAATTTCAACACCCACAATCCACTAGACAAAATATTTAATAGAAATACTCTCAACGTTAGCTACTCCTGCACTCATATTATGGACAATATCAATTCCCATAACAATCAAATTTCAAAGAATTTAGATAATACCAACACAATAACAAGAGTTTTAAATTCTTGCAATTGTAGATCCGTAAACAACAGTCTAGTGGGAGATAAATGTAGATCTACCCAGGTAATCTTCTTCTATGTGCCCTGTTCTTTCAGGACGTAGGCGATCATGGTTTTTCACGTCTTCCTATCACTGGTGGCTCTTAGTATGTTTTCTCCTGTTACACCTCGCAACCCCCGTTCCGTCATCCACCTGATCAGGCCCTTCAATTATGTTATCCGCTGCTTTCCCCTGTTTCTTTTCCTCCCTCTATCTGGCCTGTTAGTATCAGGTTCTCCAAGCCCTCTTTCCTCATTGCATATTCCAGTAACTTCAGTTGTCTCTTCCCGATGCTCACTATTTTCTTTTTCGTTTCCATTCTTTCCAACATCCCATTATTGCTCACATGCTCTGTCCATGATATCCGCAGCATCCTTCTGTAAAAACACATTTCCGCTGCTTGAAGTTTTTTCCTCATTTCTGATGATATTGTCCAGCATTCACTGTCATAGTGAAGAACTGACATCAAATAGCAATCTAGCACTCTCTTCTTTGTTTCTAGTGAAATTTTCCTGTGTCTTTACTCAGCTTCTAGAACGCGTCCTTCGCCATGCTAATTCGCTTTCGGATCTCAGTGTCGCACTTTCCATCTCCTGTTAGAACACTTCCTAGGTATTTAAATTTTTGTACTTGCTTGATTCTAGTATCCTTCACCTGTATTTGGCATTTTGGGTTTTGGCTAATCATGCAATCCAAGATCTGAGTACAGTATTGAGAGTATGAAAATTTCCCTAAAACCAAAGAATAGAGTACTGGATTGCTATGAGATGCCTGTTCTTCAATACGAAGCATCCTTCTCTAGAACCACATTTCAGTTGCTTTAAGTTTTTTCCTTATGGTGAAAAAAGATTAATTAAAATATAAAAACAATTAAAATTTTAGTTTGATCACACCAGCTCAATTTTTTTTTGTTCCATTTTAAGATACTTAATTTCTATCTTTTGCATTTGTTTTAATTAACAGCAACAAAAGTCCAAAAATTAAATAAACTGTACCAAATTTGCTGTGGACTTTTTTGTCGGATACTCTGTAGTAAATGTAAGGAATTCAACTGGAATTCGAACTCAAATTCCAGTTGAATTTCTTTGCATTCACTTACCCTTCCAGTTGAATTTCTTTGCATTCACTTACCCTTCCAGTTGAATTTCTTTGCATTCACTTACCCTTCCAGTTGAATTTCTTTGCATTCACTTACCCTTCCAGTTGAATTTCTTTGCATTCACTTACCCTTGAATGTATTAATCTCTCTATTTTTTCCAGTTATGGGTTAATAATAGGACAGATTGGGTTCTATAGCCTTGGCTGGAAACCAGTCTACCGCATAAAGTAATGGCAATCTACTGCGGGATAATCTTCTGCCCAGTCAGTCACATCTCTTTCGAGGCATGACCGCCCAAGCGTGTATCACGTATGGCACTTAACTGATTGTTTGGATGTGCGTTGTGGTGCAATGGATATCAACTCGGAACGACAAATCGGGTAGCCGAGTTCGAATTCCAGTTGAATTCCTCGCATTCATTTACGCCCAAATACCCTTGGGAAAGGTATTAATCCATCTGTTCCTTCCAGTTATAGGTTAAATAATAGGACAGATTGGGTTCTATAGTTTAATACAGAAAGCAATGGCAACCTACTGTGGGATAATCTTCTACCCAGTCAGTCATGTCTCTTTCGGGACTTAATCGCCCAAAGCGTGTACCACGTATGGCACTGGCTTACGGCCATATCACGTTGAATACACCGGTTCTCGCTCGATCACCGGAGTTAAACAACGTTGAGTCTGGTCAGTACTTAGATGGGTGACCGTTTGGGAATACCAGGTGCTGTAAGCGTTTAGTGACGGATGTGCGTTGTGGTGCAGTAAATATCGGCTTGGAAAGAGACATCGATGAGCCGAGTTCGAATTCCAGTTGAATACACTGCATTCACTTAAACACTGGAACCCTTGGAAAAGGTATTAATCCGTCCCTTCCCTCCAGTTATGGGGTAAATAACAGGGTAGTACTTGGTGACCCTGCCCTCAAAAACAAATCCCAATGAATCTAGATATTCGAAAAAAAGAAAAAAAGTATTACGAGACACAAAACTTATATAAAAACAACAATAAATTGTTGAAAACGAACAAGGTGTTACCAGTAATAAATAAATAAAATTTAGTTGGCAAGGTTGATCTATCTAAACTTATTTATAAATGAAACTTTGTCTCTGTGTGTGTGTGTGTGTGTGTGTGTGTGTGTGTGTGTGTGTGTCCGTTACCTATAGACTCCGAAACGGCTCTACCGATTTCCTTGAAAATTTACACAGTTGTACTATAAGCGTCTGCGAGTGTTCTTAGGTAGGTTTTGTGTCGAGGTACCCCTGATAAATATCGAAAATTGATAATCGAAAAAAAAAACGGGTTATAGGAGGAGGTGGTCCGATTTTAATCAATTTGATACACTCATAGACAAAGACATAAGAAACGATATTCAGAAGTTTCAAGGTTGCAGTTCTTACAATAGTGTAGAAAATCGATAATATATTTATATAAAAGGCAAGATGTGTGTGTGTCTGTTTATCTGCCTGTATGTCTGTATGTTTTCAGCCCATTTGTTTTAGCTTTTGCTTCGGGTTTGGCTCTAAGTAGGTATAATTGTAGTTCTTAGTCTCAGCCATGATGCCATTTACTCAGAGGACTTATTTAGCCTTCAAAATTCAGTTTACGACGAAAAAACTTATTTGATATCGATACCAGGAAATCAAAATTTGACTTACATCCATTCATTTTCTTTCAGTCTACAGTTTCGCTTTAACAGGAAACAACTATTGCTTTTTTTAGTCTTTCGTGCCAACGTCCGAAGAGTTTGAGCTCCAGGACCATGGATTAGTTTTAAAGCTTTCATTAGACCCGAGCAACGCCGGGCTATACTGCTAGTATGCCATAAAAATAAAACCAACCAACCAACCAACCAATGTATGGCACTCAACTGACTGACCCTGCCACTTCAACTACTTCTTAATTTTCTCTGGTATTTGTATTCGCTGAAAATAGAATCCTGAGACCACTAATCTCTCCTTCAGTCTAAATATTGGGTGAAATCTGGTCACTGTTGTTAGAACCTTGTGAGGAAAGGAAGCAAGAGAATGTCACATGCTGTTAACGTTGGACAGGAATATACGATCCTGATTACATTGAAATAGGGGAACAAGAGCAAAGGTTATGGATGATGATATCTTGAATAACTATAGAGAAAAGCAGCTCTAAATTTTGTCCACGATATGCCTCCTTGTTGATATTATGCGTCATTAAATATTGACCACCCATAAGAAGCGGAGAATTAATGCTAAAAGGTTAAACATAGCGAAATCAAAAGATATAAAAAGAGAAAGAAGGAAGGATGGTAGAAAGAAAGAAAGAAAGAAAGAAAGAAAGAAAGAAAGAAAGAAAGAACGTAATGTAATAAAAAAAGAAATATATGGATGGTGGAGTGGGGTTTGGGAGAGATATAAAGAGGAAAAATATAGAGAGCGACAAGATAGATATGAATATACTGATATGATAATACTGAGATAGATAGATAGATAGATAGATAGATAGATAGATAGATAGATATGAACAGACTGAGATAGATAGATAGATAGATAGATAGATATGAAAAGACTGAGATAGATATGAACAGACTGAGATAGATAGATAGATAGATAGATAGATAGATAGATAGATAGATAGATAGATAGATGTGCATCTTTCAAAACTACGCCTCTGACTTTTGGAAGTCCACGATCTCCTACGTTCTGAAAGAAACACGGCACTTGAAGAAAAACGCGATTCATGATATCGTAAAAAAAAGGACGTAAAAAGAAAAAAACGAATGAAAATCGAACAAGAATAGAATGAATGAAAGAAGGAAAAGGAAAACTGATGTAAAAGAAAATGTAAAAGATAATGACAGGCAGAAAACAAAAAAAAAGGTCAAAATGTAATATAAGGAAAAATCCTGGATTAAAATAAAGATTGATCAGAGCAAAAAAAAAAAATAAATAAAAATAAATAAAGATTAAAATAATAGAATAAAATAAAAATAACAAGTGAAAAAAATTGAGAAAAATAAAAAGAACGAAAGAGAAAAAGAATGAAAAAAAAAAACGTAAACCAATAAGAAACGAGCAAAAGACTTAGAAAAAATAAGAAAAAGATAGTGAATGAGCAAAAATAAAAAGAAAGAGAAAAAGAATGAGAAATTAAAATTGAACCAAAAGGGAAGAATGAGAAAAAAAGCAAAAAAGAAATAAAGAGATAACAGTATAAAAAACAGACGAAATAAATAAAAATAAATGACATAAGGAAAATCCGAAAAATGGAATGAAAACAAAAAAAGAGGATTCTGGAATTTAAAAGACAAGTCAGGGGAGTGGTTTTGAAAGAGGCACATCTATCTATCTATCTATCTATCTATCTATCTATCTATCTATCTATCTATCTATCTATCTCAGTTTATTAATATCTATGTATCTATGTAGCCATCTATCTATCTATCTATCTATCTATCTATCTATCTATCTATCTATTTTATAATCGTATAACGCCAAGGAAAGTTATTTAAGGTCGTTTTGAATGGGCATGCCTCTTCATCCTACAGCACGAATGCTGGTATACCACAGAGCTCTATCCTGGGCACGACGCTTTTCCTTATTTTCATCAACGACCTCCCAGATGAGATCAGTTCCCACGTAGGCATTTACGCAGACGACACCGCAATACACAGTACAAACCTGTCGTGGCGGATAGAACATAATCTCGCTGCTGACCTTGAACGGGATCTACACTCTGTGGTGAATTGGGGCAAGAATTGGCTTGTCAACTTCAATGCATCTAAAACCAAGCTGTTGTCTGTCAACCATCACAGGCAACCTCTTCTGCCTCCCATAAGCAGGGACCAAGCGATTCTCCCTGAGAGCAACACACTAAGCCTCCTCGGTCTTACCCTCTCCTCAGACCTCAAATGGAACCACTATATATAGTGGAATCCATAGCTAAATCTACTGCTAAGAAGGTTGGGTCACTATGTCGATCCAGGATATTTTTTTCCGCCTGAATCAATCCTGCATATATATATACAAGTCAACCATCCATCCCTGCATGGAGTACTGTTGCCATTTATGGTCAGGCGCCCCTGCCGTTCTCCTCAGTGTTCTTGACAGGCTCCAAAGGAGAGTCTGTAATGTGATAGGTACTGATCTGGCGGCTCGATTACAGCCACTTCCCCACCGTCGAAATGTAGCCTCCCTTTGACTCTTCTATAAATACTTTCATGGCTTCTACTCGGACGAAGTTAACTCACTGGTGCCTCCTCAACAGGTGTTTACTCGTGCAACCAGACTGGCAACTGGGTCCCACCCATTCACAATCAGGTTAGCCAAATGCAGACGACAATTCTACTCCTGCAGCTTCTTCTCTCGCACTTCCCGCCTGTGGAACTCCCTCCCATATTCTTGCTTTCCTGATGGCTACAACCTCCAGAAATTTAAATGCAATGTCAATACTCATCTACTAACCACTAGACTTTAGCTCTCTCCCCACCTCCGTATATCCTTCCCTTTCTCTCCACCTATGTATCTGTCATCGCATCTGCATTCTCAGCTTTCTATTGCTCCTTTCTAACTAGATTGTACTCCTCACTCTTTTCTAATTAATCTTTTTACAGTTATGTTGCCCCCCGCTCATCAGTGGCATTTCTGTCTTGCTCGGGGTGAAATGATTAAAAAAAAACTACATTGGGTTACAGTGAGAGAAAAGGAAAGAAAATGAAATGGGGATACGGGGATGTAGAAAAAATGATAAAAGAATGGGAATTAAAAGATAAAAATGGCAATTAACGTTGCACTTAAACTTTTGGTGACGGGAAGTTCGAGAGAAGAAAACGCTAGAATAAAAATGGCGGTTACATTTGACTATTTTGGCGGTAAAAGTGTGTGGGACCTTGTTTCCAGTCAAGTAGAAAGAGTAAACTCATATGGTCGGGGCTCCATGGAATGAAGCTCGTCGGAGTAGAAGCCGTGATAATATTTATAGAAAAGACAGAGGGAAGCCACACCCCATCGGTGAGAAAATGACTGAAGTCGAGTTGCCGTATCCGGATCGATTGCATCACAGATCTTCCTTTGGATTTTGTTGAGAACCTCTATATGAATATCAGGAGCAACTGACCAAATATGGCAACAGTATTCAGTGCATAGACACATGGTAGATTTATAAATGTGCAAGATGAATTGTGATGAAAATATCTTCTGACGCGACACAGAGGCCAAACATTCTTTGCAGTAGAAGCTACTAATTTAATGTAGTCGTTCCATTTTCTTAAAAATCATCTCACTCCAAGAAAGGCGGTACTGCCACTGATCTGCAGGGGTCTACATAGAAGAGTTAAAGTTTTAGGCAAGAGGAGAGTGAAGAGAAAGACGGACCAGTTACACGGGGTGACAGAGAAGGGCAAGAGAAGGATGTGAACACAGGGGTGAAGACAATTGTGAAGGTAAAAAGAAAGGAAAAAATGCATTAGGCGATGTAGAAAGGACTAAAGTCAAGTAGATAAGAGACGGGAATTGGCATTGCATTTAAATTCCTGCAGGTTATAGCTGTCAGGAACACAAGTATATGAAAGGCAGTTCCACAGGCCGGAAGTGCGAGAAAAAAGTGAGGCTAGTTGAGAACGGGAAGCCAAAGAGGTGTAGTGTGTTGTTTTCTGGAAGACTTGATGTCAGTCAATGTTGTACAATATAATCAAAGATGAAGGAAAAATATTGAAGCAACTGAAATATGGTTCTACAGAAAGATGCTGCAGATATCATGGACCGAGCATGTGAGCAATGATGAGGTTTTGGAAAGGATGGAAACGAAAAGGAAATTAATATTGAGCATCAGAAAGAGACAACTGAAGTTCCTGGGACATATAATGAGGAAGAATAGCTTGGAGAACCTGATACTAACAGGCCAGATAGAGGGAGAAAGAGATAGAAAAACGCAGTGGATAAAATATTTGAAGGGCCTGAGCAGGTGGATAACAGAAAAGGGGTTGCGTGGTGTAAGAGGAGAAAGCGTGCTCAGAGCCATCAGGGATAGGGAAACGTGAAAGGCCATGTTCACCTACTTCCTGAAAGGACAAGGCACATAGAAGAAGAAGAAGAAGAAGAAGAAGAAGAAGAAGAAGAAGAGTAGCCTATTAAGATAGAAGGTAGGAAAAATTTTCTATGGTTTGTAAGAAGAAAGAATTTTGTTTTGGATGCATTACAATTCACGACGCACTTCTTACCCCAAGAGCAACAGTGAGGTTTATTTCGTCATCTTTGACAGATTTCTGATCGAGACGGGAGGAAATGGTGGTACCATCTGCATAGATGCCTACTTTTTTTTTTAATCATGTCACCCCAAGCAAGGCATTCCACTGCCACTATAGCGCAGGTGGTTACATAGAGCGATTGGGTATAGGAAATGTCAGAAGGAGAGTGATAGACGAGTTAGGATGTACATAGGGAGAGAGTTGGAGAAAATGGGTGCGAGTTATTGTGTTAGGAGGTGTTTACTAACCCCACATTTAAACTCCTGGAGGTTGTAGCCGTCGGGGAAGCAAGCATGCGGAAGGGAATTCCACAGTGCGAGAAAAGAAGCTGTTGGAGTATAAATTGCGGTTACATTTCATCGGTTTTACTGTAAAAGGGTGGGACCTAGTTGCCAATCTAGTTTCACGTGCAAATTCACACCTAGGGGGCACCAGTGATTTAAGGTCAGCAGAGCAGAAGCCATGGAAGTATTTATAGAAGAGGCACAGGGAAGCCACGTCACGCCGGTGAGAGAGTGACTGCAGGCGGTCAGTTAAGTCAGTATCAATCACATTACAGATTCTTCGCTGTATTTTGTCAAGAACCCGAGGAGAATAGCAGGGGCACCCGACCAGATGTGGCAGCAGTATTCAATACACGGGTGGATGGTGGATTTATATAAGTGCAGGATAGATTCAGACAGAAAGAATTTCCGGGCCCTGCACAGAGAACCGACTTTCATAGCAGCTGATTTAGCAATGGATTCGACGTAGTCATTCCACTTGAGGTCCGTTGAGAGTGTCAAGCCAAGCAGGTGTAGTGTTTTGCTCTCTGGGAGGCAAACCTGTCCCATGATAATGGGAGGGAGGTGCGGTTGTCTGTGGTGGTTAATTGACAGCAGCTTCGTTCTGGAAGAATTGAATTTTACGAGCTATTTCTTACCCCAATCCACCACAGATTGGAGGTCCTTTTCAAGCTCGGCAGTGAGGTTCGCCTTGTCACCACCACCAGATTTTTTATCAAGGCGAGAGTAAACTGTGGTATCATTGGCGTACATGCCTACTTGTGATCTTGTGATCTTATGGCATCGAGGAGATCATTGATGTAGATTAGAAAGAGCATAGGACCTAGCATAGGACCTAGGATAGAGCCTTGGGGGACACCCGCGTTTGTAGGGTAGTTTTGGGAGGCATGTCCGTTTAATATCACCTTCAGTGTGCGGTTAGAGAGGAATGACTGGATTAAGCCCAATAAAAGTCCAGTTATGTCATAGCTTCGCAGTTTCCGTAGAAGGCCGGTATACCATACTCAGTCGAATGCTTTAGAGATGTCCAAGGCGATGGTTCGGGCTTCACCATTCTTGTCGAGAGCTTGGTATATATATATGGTCGTTAGCATATCAGCAGTAGACCTGGTGAAGCGGAAGCCGTACTGTTTGTCTGAGAGGAGCCCGTGGGCTGTGAGATGCTGTACGACCTCGGCATTGATAATGGCTTCGAACACTTTGCTGAAGATCGGAAAAAGGCTGATAGGGCGGTAATTTGCGGGGTCCGAGGGTTCACCAGTGTTCTTAAATATTGGAACCACAGAAGAAGACTTCCAACAGGCAGGAAAGCAGGAAGAAGATAGGAAGAGGTTGTAGAGCTTAGAAAGGATAGAGGAGAGTTCAGGGCACATTTCTTTAAGACTATGATTGGGATTCCGTCCCCACCACTCGCTTTGTGAGCATCAAGTTTTGAGATTATGCTAGAAATCAGCGAGGGCGTGATGTGGACGTCATTCAATTGGGCCTCAGTTCTAGATGGGAAGTCGGGTGTATGGACTCCAGACGAATCCAAACTCGAATTGGTCGAGAATCTACGAGCAAAGCATTCAGCCTTGTCCGCTGAGGAGGTGAGGACCTCAAACTCGTTTATTAGTGGGGGTATTGAGGACTTACTCTTGTTAAGAACGCTTTTACAGAGGCGCCAGTCGTCTTTGGCTCCGAACGTAGAGGATGCTATGCGCTGCTTCATTCTGGCAGCAAACAGCATCTTAGCTTCGTTAAGTATCTTTTTACACTTATTAGGAGCTGAGGCGAAAAGGCGCCTGTTTTGGTCCAACGCGTGGCTACGATAAAGCTGGGAGAAGTGATTCCGGTGGGCAATGGCCGCCGAGCAATCGGGCGAGAACCAGGGAGACGAATGGGATTTAAGCTGAAATTTCCTGACAGGGATGAAAGCATCGATGCCAGCCTTAACCCAGGAGGAGACCTCTGATGCACAGTCTTCGATGGGAAGACTAAAAACATTGTTCCAAGGAACGTCGCAGAGGAAGTCACGAAACGAATCCCAGTCTGCTCTTTGATAGCAGTAGGATATTCTGCTGGTCTGGGTTTCTTGGATAGGGGTGGAGTGGAATAAGATGTTGACAGAAACTACGGCGTGGTCAGAATTTCCAGGAGAGCAGAGCTGTCTGGTGGTGCAAGAATTTGAGGTGGAAGTGAAGCAGAGATCTAATAGCGAGTCCCTTCCGTTAGGTTTATTGGAGAAACACGTGAGGAAGTCCACCACTTGCGTAAGGGATTGGGAGAGTGAAGAATTAATGGTGTGGACACCAGCAGGATCAGTTACAGAGTTTTCCAGCCACTTAGTGTGGTGGGCGTTAAAGTCACCAAACACGAAAATATGGGCAGATGGGTGAGAAGAAATGGCCTTGTCAATATTGTCAGAGATGCTGTCAGGTACTGAACAGTCAGAGGAGGAGGGGAGCGGTAGAGGAAGAAGAGATAGCTAACAGAGCTTAGAAGTGAGAGACGAAAGCACATGAAAGACTGGTCCAGGGATTCAAGAGATGTTACTCTAGCTAGGGGGAGATGTTCGCTGTCATATACACCAAGCCCATGCATATGGACGTTGGAGTTCTTCCTGAAGAGGGGAAGGTAACCAGGAACATAGAACTCAGAGGAGGGGATAGACGGGTCAAGGTTAGTTTCACACAGGGCTAAGATATCAGGTGAGTTAGTTTGTAGGAATGATTCTACGCTATAAAAGTTAGTGCGGATACCGCGTATGTTAGTGAAAGAGGCACAGACAGGTTTGGGCGTTTTCCGAGTAGCTGGTTTGATTTTGGTATTTTGTTTGTTTGTTTTTTTCATGGTGTTTTGGTTGAGGAGAGTGGTCAAGAGTAGAATCAGTCGGTCTCTATTTGCAGCATGTGAGGAATGGAAACTGGCGCAGCCTGCAACATAATGTGGCCTCGGGGTTGCCCACCGGAGGTTCATGAAGGGACGCCCGTCCATGCGCGATATGGCACTACAGGAACCCCGATATTATTCAGCTGTCGATCAGAGCAGCCTCTCAAGACGCTACGCAGAAGTTTGGGCTCCTAATTACCAGTCGGAAGCAGCAACCAGAAAACTGCCAACCCGGTACCCTCAGAATGGAGAGACATTGTCACCATAGTCAATAACTGCAAAGAGCTTCCAACTGAATTAACACTAAGACCGAAGGAGGAGGTAGAAGGACCGGGAACCCCTTCCTAAACAAGAAACAAGGTGATCACCTCTACTCCTGTTCAAAAGAAAGGGGTGGAGTGTGAAACCGGGTGATAGTATATCTACTCCAATTAAAGAATTCAACATGGGGCTTAAAAGTCCAAAGAAGTTTCTTTGAAAAAAGTACCAAAACACTCGTTCAAATGACCATAGAATTAAGCAAAAAATTAAAAAATAAATACGTAATCATAACTTACTTTAACGAGTTTTAAAAAAAAATAAATAAATATTTCCCAACCGAGCACACACACACACACACACACACACACACACACACACACACACACACACACACACACACACGTTGCAATGCCAGTTGAAAAAATAAAGTTATTTTTCCATTGATTGTCATAGGTAAATGAGTGAGTGAGGGGTGCAGGCGGAAGTAATGAAGAAAAAGAAATAAAGAAAAATAAAGAATTCAACATGGGGCTTAAAAGTCCAAAGAAATTTCTTTGAAAAAAGTACAAAAACACTCGTTGAAATGACCATAGAATTAAGCAAAAAATTAAAAAAAATAAATACATAATCATAACTTACTTCAGTGAGTTTCAAAACAAAATAAAATAAAATAAATAAATAAATAAATCTTTCCAAACCGAGACACACACACACACACACACACACACGCACACACACACACACGTTGCAATGCCCGTTGAAAAAATATAGTTGTGAACTGATTACATGAAGATCATTGATGAGTATCAGGAAAAGCGGAGGACCTAGGATGGAGACTTAAGGTACGCCCGCGTATATGTATTGAAAAATCTGGAAGCATGTCCATTCAAGACGACCTTCATTTCACGAGAGGAACGATTAGATTAAATCGAACAATCGATTGAAGATACCGTAGCCTTGTAGCCTGCACATAAACCAGCGTGCCAAACTCTGTCAAAAGCTTTCGAAATATCTAGGGAATATATTGTGCTTTTCAGTTCTTATCATAGACTGGTATTTATATTCAATGATGGCCGTTAGCACATCAGAATTTTTTGTCTATCTATCTATCTATCTATCTATCTATCTATCTATCTATCTATCTATCTGTGAATGAGCGTTTATTTATTATTTCAATAATTATTATAGTAGACACTTCATATTTGAAATATACGCTCCGTTTTTGTTTATTAAACAGTGTGAGGGTCATCTGTTTCAAATACGAACAACGTTTGATGCAATAAAACATATTAAAAAAAAATCATCTCATCCCAAGCAAGGCATTCTACTGGCACTGTTGCGCAGGGGGGTTACATAGGGAAAAGTGTCGGAGAGAGAGAGGGATTAGTTATAGGAAATGTCAGGAGAAGGGTAATAGACGGATGAAGATACCGAGTATGTAGGTGGAGTAAATGGGAAAAGAGTTTGAGAGAATAGATGCAAGTATAGTGAGATAGGAGATGTCTATTGACCTTATATTTAAATTCCTGAAGATTGTAGCTATCGGGGAAGCAGGTATATGGAAGGGAATTCCACAGACGGGAAGTGCGAGAAAAGAAGCTGTTAGAGTAGAAATTTGGGTTGAAAGTAAATGTAATAATTCTCATATATATATATATATATATATATATATATATATATATATATATATTTGTGTGTGTATATTAATTGCCATCTTTTCTCAGACGAAGCGCATATCTTTGTCAGTGACCACATAATTAACTCAATATATACATTTCACTTCCGAAATTTTTCCTATGTTTATAGAGCCTGGGAAATTGTATGTGTTCTTGTAGTTTTGTACGCCATTCCATGTAGTTGTGGTAAGAAATACAAAGGAGAGACAGGCCGCCCCCTAAAGGTAAGCTTACAAGAATATCGCAAGGCCGTAACACGAGGGGAGATAGAAAAATCAGGCGTAGCTGACCCCATACGGAGGGAGAAAGCGGATCACTGCCCTCTATGGGATCAAGTTGAAATAACAGATAGAGAACGCCACTAGAAAATTAAGTAAACTTAAGGCGTCAGTACATATGCTAGGCTTCAAAAATCTCCTAAGCCGACCAAGCATAGAGATGAACACAATACGGGAACCAATAATACGGAGTGCCAGAGAAAATCATTAGTGTCAAAAATTGCAGTATGAGCTCTGGTAAGAAATACTAGAGAAAACCATTATCATAAAAAAATTGCAATATAAACTCTAGTAGAAAAAGAGTTACTGGATATTAGGTTTATAAGTCACAAAAATTCAGTTTTTCTTATCCTCAAGGATTTGGCCTAGTGGATATAGACGTTGGTTAGTTCCCCTCAAAGCGTTGGGAGTTCAATACCAGTCTACAGCAGTGGTTGGAGGATTTCCAATCAAGGCCGTACTACGCAAGGGATGAGAATGATATACCCCAGTTATATTATTTCTGTGATCATAGAATTGGACTTCAGTGGTTAAAAGTAGTATTTTATTTTTAAGTGTGGGACTGGTAGTTAGGAGCCCAAACTCTTGCGTAGCGTCTTGAGAATAATATCGGGGTTCCTGTAGTATTTTATTTTTAAGGTGTGAGAATTATTATTATATATATTTTTTATAATAATGTCATTTCTAACAGCAACGTCAGTGAATAGATTTTCAGCATCAAATGATGCTATTGTTTCATTATTAGGTTTTTCCGAAAAAGGCAGGAGCTTACAACGCATGAAACGTCGTACAAATGGCAACAAAGATGAGGACAATAGACCAAATAATGTGAATACTGTAAATACTACCTCATCTCAGAAATATAGACAAATAGAATGATCTATTATTAAACGTCGTACAAATGGCAACAAAGATGAGGACAATAGACCAAATAATGTAAATACTGTAAATATTAACTCATCTCAGAAATATAGACAAATACTATATGATTAACTTAATTATAAGCTAGGATCTGTTGTGGATACATTAATATTTACTAATTTCTTTAGTATATTTTCATCTTGTTTATAATTTGTTAGTATTTGATTACGATTTGGGAAATTAATATGCTTGAGATTAGTTGAAGCAGTGTTATGTTCTATTTACTTACGTCGTATTTGTTCATCAACGGTATATATATATATATATATATATATATATATATATATATATATAGAGAGAGAGAGAGAGAGAGAGAGAGAGTTTACTATATAGAGTTGACTATGTCGATTGAAAGCCGATAAGAGAAACAGGTAGACAAACATCTTCAATATTGCATTTTAATAAGCTTTGTTGAGATTTGTTGCTGTGCATAATTTAATAAGTATAAAAATAATTTAAAAATCCAAAGAGACAGTATATTGATTGAGGTTTGATTTTATTGGTCAGATACGTATCACTTGTAATAAAAGCAATAATTGCTACTTTTAGACGTAAGTGTATGTACGCAAAAATAATGCAAGTATTAAGCGTTGGGCGGTGTTTTTTTTTTTAAATATGTGTATGAAAAGATCATGTATGAATGTGTGTGTTTATGAGTTGGTAACGTTAGTATGTGCGTGAATGCCAAAATGAAATGCATTTCCGTGTAAAACTGTAGCGAAATAATGAATTCAAATATCAAGCGATAATGTCTCTTGAATTTTTATATTTTCTAATTCTAAATTATTCGTCTCAAAAATTCTCAGAAAACGCTTATTAACGTGAATCGTTATATTGTAGACACTTTTTCTTACCTATTCTTTACTTATTCTATTCATATATATATAATATTAACTATAGTAATTACAATACCAATAGTAACAGAACTAACTCTGCCGAAACTAGTATTAATTAAGCTATAATTTAGATCGTCTTGTACAACCCACCGAGGACAAACTCGGAGGGAAAAGAAGGGGAAGTAAAAAAAAGAAACAAACGAAGTACATGAACAAAAAGTCAAACACTCGTAAGAAAGAAAAAAAAACCCAAGACGAAAACCCTAACACTAAAGCGCTCAATACGAAAGTAGAGCAAACAAAGACAGAAATCTAAACAAGAGCCAACAACCTACCACGTTTTCGTAGGGCGAAACCGTGGTAGGTTGTTGGCTTTTGCTTAGATTTCTGTCTTTATATATATATGTACATCGCTCATTCTGTAATGAATATATATATAACGTTCAGTAATTAATTAGAGCACTCTGGTAACTGGCGTATGATACATAAGTTAAAAGTTTGCCTCCTTCTACCGAGTGCCCATAGCTCAGACGTAGAATAGCCGACTGACGCTAATTCAGTCGGGTTTCAATCCTGGGTTAAAAGCAATCGGATGTCTAACCGTACTGATGAGCTATGATACAGCGAAATAGATTTGTCTGCGGATGACTATATATTTATATATATGATATCATCGTTGGATAATTTGATTTCTGTTTCTATAGGGGAAGGCCGAAATTTTTTGTGTTTTTACATTGTTGGAATTATTCATTTAAAACTGGCTTGATGTTGACGTCATGTGCAACAGTGAAAATGAATTTTTACCTGCTTTTTTACACAATTGTATTTGAAATCTGTCATGATATTTTCAGGTTGTTTTCTGAAGTAATCCAGGATTTCAATTTGTCATTAATTTTATTTATTTCCGCTTTGAGATATTCGATCTTGTAATTAGATATTTTGCTTTGTGATTTGATGAGAGACCGATGAAATTTTTTCGTGTTTCGCAAATCCCATCGGAAATTAGAATATATATCAATTAATGACATCTCCTTAGGCATTGGGAGTACGATTGCAGAAAAGTGCATCTAAGAAATACCAGAGCTGAAGTGGTGATAGGGAATTCTGAAACTTCATTTTTTAGAAATTTAATTTAAAATTTCAACGTCAGCTTTCCTTCATATGCATGTGTCATCATATCAGCGTATATATCATTGTAGTCTGATGATGTCATCACCCCGTGTATCTTGTTCTTTCCTTTCTCTCTACCTTCGTAACTGTCTTCACACCTGTGTTCACATCTTTCTCTTGACCTTTGTCTTTCATCCCCTGTAGCCGGTTCGTGCTTTGTCTTCACTCTCCTCCTCCCTAGTACTTAAATTCTTAATAGTTAGTTTATATATAGAAGTGGGTATTTGTAATATAATAGTATTAATTACACCATACATTCCAAACAAATATAGCATTAAATCATCTCTTGAACTTATACAA
>JBBBDQ010000516.1:5402500-5430000 GCA_037127315.1 Ascarosepion bandense
AGAGAGAGAGAGAGAGAGAGAGAGAGAGAGAGAGAGAGAGAGAGAGAAATGTAGTGTAAGAGATGACTTGTTTAAGTGATCTCCATACGAACAAGCAAGCAGTTTATTTTGTTTTGTTGTTTTAACGTGATTTGTTTTTTATGTGATTTTTAATCTTTTATCAAAATCAAGGCAATTAAAGCAACTAAGGTACGTGGGTATACTGAATGAGAAAGAATATAATAATAATAATAATAATAATAATAATAATAATAGAATATTTTTTCAAAGAAGAAAGAAAAATATCCAATAATGAAAGAATGCAGTAAATAAAAACAAGATTTACATTTAGTAGATTTTGGAGAAAAGCAAAACAGAAGCCAAGAACCAACTTTTGCGGCAAAATATATGAAAAAGAAAGCCAAGGATTTAGCTCTTGAACAGATGAAACAACGCTGGCAAGACAAACCTCTGCATGGCCAATATCCAGAACGTGCTAATAAATCCAATGTTGATAAAGATAAAACTCATCGATGGTTACGTGCATCTGGATTAAAGTCTGAGACTGAAGGCTTTATTCTTGCAGCGCAAGATCAAAGTCTTTTCACGAGGAACTTTCAGTTAAATATCTAAACTTATTTATAAATGGAACTTTGCCTCTGTGTGTGTGTGTGTGAGTGTATGTCTGTGTGTCCGTTACATATAGACTGAACCGATTTTCTTGAAAATTTACACAGTTGTACTATAAGTGTCTGCGAGTGTTCTTATCTAGGCTTTGTGTCGAAGTACCCCCGATAAATATCGAAAATCGATAATCGAAAACATCGGGTTATAGAAGGAGTGGTCCGATTTTAATCAAATTTGATACATTCATAGACAAAGACATAAGAAACGATATTCAGATGTTTCAAGGTTGCAGTTCTTACAATAGTGCAGAAAATCGATAATATATATATATAAGGCAAGATGTTTGTGTGTGTGTGTGTCTGTTTATCTGCCTGTATGCCTTTATTTTTTCAGCCCTTTTATTTTAGTTTTTGCTTCAGGTTTGGCTCTAAGTAGGTATAATTGTAGTTCTTAGTCTCAGCCATGATACCATTTACTCAGAGGACTTATTTAGCCTTCAAAATTCAGTTTACGACGAAAAAAACTTATTTGATATCGATACCAGGAAATCAAAATTTGACTTACATCCATTCATTTTTCTTTCAGTTTACGGTTTCGTTTTAACTGGAAACAACTATTGCTTTTTAGTCTTTCGTGCCAACGTCCAAAGAGTCTGAGCTCCAGGACCATGGATTAGTTCTAAAGCTTTCATTACACCAGAGCAACACCGGGCTATACTGCTAGTTATACATAATAAACTGGACCCAAAATGCAGGTTCTGTGATAAATACCAAGAAACAATAGACTAATCTGAGGATGTTCTGTACTTGCCCAAATGAATATATAAATCGCCACGATAGAGTGGGGAAATATTTACAATGGACAATATGCAAACACTATGTCAAATATATAAACAAACACTGGTATGAACATCGTCCTGCTCCGGCTACAGAAATAGAAGGTGTCACCATTCTAAGGGATTACACCATCTACACAGACAAAAAAATTGAAGCAAATAGACCGGACATTATTATCAAAAACCAGAAAGAGAAAACTTGCCTATTAATTGATATGGCTTGTCTAGCGGATTGTAACATAACAACCAAGGAATTTGAAAAACTGTAAAAATATAAAGACCTGGAAATTGAAATAGAAAAAATGTAGAAATTTAAAACAAGAATCGTGCCAGTGATAGTAGGTGCACTTGGAATGATAAAAAAAGGAACAAAACAACATCTTGAAATAATCCTTGAAAACCCCAGCTTAAGAGATATACAAAAATATCTTATTAAGTACAGCCCACACACTAACGGAAAATTTGTATATGTAAGGCTAGGGATGATAGGGGAGATAGAAAAAACATGAAATGGAGCCACAAAAACACGCCACGACCTGCCTTATGTCTTCCCGCAGATTTGGTTGGTAGTGCGACCATAGCAGAAATCGAAGTATGATGAAAAAATGACAATATAATAATAATAGACATTATTAAGAAACTGGAACAATAAAAGAACCAGAATAAAGAAGACAGAAGATAACGATGGACATTGTATTTGAATCTTTACAGCTAAATGTTGGTGGTAAAGCAAGAATCCGAAAGAGAGGTTCACAAGAGAGGCATATGAGAGAAGAATTTTTAGCATAGGACTTACGGTTATATCTAACCATTTCAACTGTAGAATGATGAGAAGATTGCGCCTAAACTCATAAAGTTTCTGTACAATTTTGGAACCTTCATCAGAACAAACTGCGTGTAATTATCAGCGGAAATGGCACGAGAAAACCACATTACAACGGTTGGAAATTGTCTGAAACCGAGATACTATTGTCGATAACTGTAAGAAGTTTCCAGAAGATTTTTCCCATATTCTTGAAGATTTCCAAAGTTTGGTTTGTCTGCAGGGCTCGGATTCTTTATCGGAAACCCAATTACTCTTAATTGATTATCATTAGACAAGGGGAATAAACGAATCTTCAAAAATCCTTTTCATTCTCCTCAATATTCTTGCCGGCTACAGAAATGCCACGGCGTATCGGCATTTTAAACAATTCTAAAAGCTGGGAACATTGCCGGTGGTCCACTCTTCACAGATACAAATATTCTCAAATATTTGATAAGTTTATTAATATTTTATCTTTAGTAACATTTTAGTCGAGATATTTCTCAGCTTTCCATCAGAAAAGTGTTTATGTCACCATGTTATTGTTGATATTTTTAGGCGTCA
This sequence comes from Ascarosepion bandense, assembly GCA_037127315.1. Taxonomy (NCBI): domain Eukaryota; kingdom Metazoa; phylum Mollusca; class Cephalopoda; order Sepiida; family Sepiidae; genus Ascarosepion; species Ascarosepion bandense. The sequence goes on from JBBBDQ010000516.1 coordinate 5,405,311, forward strand.
AAGGTACCTACCGTGAATTTATCATAAATTCAGAATGTGAAATTAATAAATCAGTCAGTTAAGTGCCATACGTGATACACGCTTGGGCGATCATGTCTCGAAAGAAACATGACTGACCGGGCAGAACATTATTCCACAGTAGGTTGCCATTGCTTTCTGCGGTAGACTGGTTGCCAATCAAGGCTATAGAACCCAATCCCTCCTGTTATTTGACCCATAGCTGGAGGGAAGAGACGGATTAATACCTTTCCCAAGGGTATTTGTGCGTATATGATTCAACTGGAATTCGAACTCGGCTCTCCGATTTCTCGTTCCGAGTCGATATCCACTGGACCACAACGCACATCCTAATTAATAAATACAATGCACTTTAAATAAATCTGCGTATGGATTAGTTATAACAATTTTAGTTTGCGAGATAACAGAATTGAACGTAGAATAGTTTGCGTTAGAGCAAGTTTCGCACAATACCGCAAATTGCTACCAAACTAAAACATTAATATTAAAACATAATCCTTCAACAGTGTCGTCAAATTGAGACTATCATATAGATGTCATGTATGGTACAAAACGTGTTCAAAAATATCTAAACTGTTAGCTGCATACAACCGCTTTCTTAGATCAATTGTTAACACTAGCTTTGGACGAGTGAAACTTGTGAATTTTAGAAAAGATAATCCTTCTTTGAACAACATAGACTACCGCTACAGAATCACAAATAAAGAACTGTAACAGTAACCATAGTTCTCTGTCAAAGGAAAACTATGGATCATACTAATGATCTTGTAGGGAGCGGTGGCCATGCTTGTGAAATGATCTTGTACCAAACATTACCATACTCCTTCACATTTAAAAGATCAGCAGGTTGAAATAGCATTAAAGAATAAGGAAGATCTATTTTCATTAATAATAATAATAAGTTTTTTTTTAATTAAGAAATATAACATCAAATATGTTTTTTTTATGAGAATTATATTTAGTTGAGAATAGTTCAAGAAAAATGTTGTTGATGTTATAAATCCGTATACGATATAAGTAGATGCCCGTATGTTGAGTCTTTGTTTCTCTCTTTCTTTTGTTGCCGGACAGTTGTGAGGAAGAAGAGTAATCAATGAACGTATCGCGAAAATGAATATGAGAAGGTAAGAAATTTCAGGTCGCCCAGACTTGCGTCCGAAGAGCAGCCCTCTAACTGATTGCCATCGAAAACGTGAGTAAATAGCTAAATCAATCACATGATCAAATTCAAACGAAAACTTATTTGCTCCAAGAACTATAAACACGGGTCATTGAAAGTTCATATGGCATTGTTTTGTCCAATCGGCTACAAAATCGATTAATTTATTTTAGATTCTTTTTTTTTTCTTAGTAATTTGTATAAAAATGTGTATTTAATGATTTTGATCCAATTTTTGGACGTTTCCTACTTCTTTGGGAATCAACTACTTGTTGTGAAATATAGTATGTTCTATTCTATAATGTTGTGAAATATAGAATTTTCTATTCTATAATATAGAATGTTCTATTCTATAATGTTGTGAAATATAGAATTTTCTATTCTATAATATAGAATGTTCTATGCTATAATGTTGTGAAATATAGAATTTTCTATTCTATAATATAGAATGTTCTATTCTATAATGTTGTGAAATATAGAATTTTCTAATCTATAATATAGAATGTTCTATGGTATAATGTTGTGAAATATAGAATTTTCTATTCTATAATATAGAATGTTCTATTCTATAATGTTGTGAAATATAGAATTTTCTATTCTATAATATAGAATGTTCTATTCTATAATCATCTGCCAAATATTTCACGAAATAAAACTCAAGATAAATCTTTCCAAAGAAGGATCAGGCTTTTCTCTCTGAAAGCGAAACACTGCGCCTCCCCGGGTCAACTCTCACATCAGACCTCAAGAAAGTCGGTTCTCTGTGTAGGGCTAGGAAGTTTTTCCCGTGCGAAACAATCCTGCACATATACAAATCTACCATACGCCAGTGCATTGAATATTGCTGTCATATCTGGTCGGGTGCTTCTGCTATACACTTATGTGTCCTCGACCAAATCCAACAGAGAATCTGTAATATGATCGATCCCGACTTGGAAGTTAGGATACAGTCACTTTCTCACCGACGCAGTGTGACTTCCCTGTGTCTCTTCTACAAATATTTTCACGGCTTCTGCTCCGATGAACTTATCTCAGTGGTACCCCCTATATATGAATTTCCTCGAGCCACATGATTAGCAACTGGGTCCCACCCTTTTACTGTGAAACCGATAAATTGTAAACGCAAATTCTACTCTATCAGCTTCTTTTCTAGCACTTCCTGCCTGTGGAATTCCCTTCCGTATACTTGCTTTCCCGACAGCTCTAATCTCCAAGAATTTAAAGGTAAAGTCAAAAATCATCTCCTGTCTCACTAACTTACATCCTCTCTCTCATGCTTTTTTCTCCATCCACTCCACTCTCATCAGTATTCTCATCCTTCTCTTACCCACTTCCTGACACCCCCTATAACCTGTCACTCTTTCTCATAACTTTTTTCTATGTGAACACCCTGCGCACCAGTGGCAGTAAACTGTCTTGCCTCGGGTGATATATATATATATATATATATATATATATATATATATATATATATATATACACACTCCTACGAGTGCGCATGATCGCCTCATCAGTGATGCTATGCTGTGGTGTCATTACAAGTTTCAGATCTTTAAACATCATACTTGTTCACTCAAACGACTCTACAGGAACAGTACTGTTCCAGTAGACCATCCCGAAGCATAGCATCACCAAGCGAACAACATATATAAATATCTGCCACTGCTGATCATGAAATGCTTTTTTCTCCGTCCACCCCACTCTCATCAGTATTCTCTTCCTTTTCATACTCTCTTCCTGACACCCCCTCTAACGTGTCACTCTTTCTCATCACTTATTTTCTATGTAACCCCCGGCACAACAGTGTCAGTAAAATGCCTTGCTTAGGGCCACACGATTATAAAGAAAAATGTATGATCATGAATTCAATTTAAAGCAGTGGTAACATGTATCCTGAATCCATCATATAAATTCAGGATGTGGATTTAGTAGACAGTAAAAAATTAGATATCTCAGCGTATGTATCAGTCTGCGTTGTGGTGCAGTAGCTATCGACTCGGAACGACAATTCGGGGAGCTGAGTTCGAATTCCAGTTGAATTCCTTGCATTCACTTACGCGCAAATAACCTTGGGAAAAGTATTAATCCGTCTCTTCACTCTAATTATGGGCTAAATAACAGGACAGATTGGGTTCTATAGCCTTGGCTGGCAACCAGTCTACCGCAGAAATCAATGACAATCTATTGCGGGATAATCTTTAGTCCAGTCAGTCATGTCTTTTTCGAGACATGATCGCCCAAAGTGTGTATCATGTATGGCATTTAACTGACTGATAACAAATTTAGTATAGGCGAGAAGGAAATTAAACATCGAATAGGCTGCTTTATGGGTAGTTTCACCCAAACTGCAAATTTCTACTAAACCAGAACATTAACTTGAATGCTCGAAGCACATCCTTAAAAAGTCTCGTCAGATCAAAATACGCATATGTACCAAATCCTTTCAAAAATATCTGAACTGCCAGTTGTGTACAGCCGCTTTCGAAGATCAATGATTAAACACGTCTTTGAATAAATGAAGCCTATGGATCCTGCCGAAAATAATCCTTTTGGATCATTGTGTACTGGTGCTAGAGAATCACAAGCAAAGGACAGTATCAGATAACAGTGATCATATCTCTTTAGGGCGTTCAACAACTGCAACTAATAAAATAGATATCACATGTAAAATGCAAGAGAAAATTATGTTGTGTTATAAAGAAACTGGAAATGGAATAGGCTGGGTGAGGGCGAACTTTGTCAAAACAGTAATAATCATGATCTCAGGTCAACTTGCTTATGGTAACGCTATGCACTCAATGCGACAAACTCCTGCAAAACCAGAGTATTAACATAAGAACGTGACTGATCTCTACTTCTCTCTCCTACTCCCTCCTTCTCTCCCCCATCTCTTGGACGCGTGGTCTAGCCACTTGACAGTCGACTACCCATTTCGTACCTGAAAAAAGAGTTGAAATGTATTTGGCATTATTGTCTTTCGATTTTTCACTTGTCTTCGGTTCTGGTTGATTGATAAGTATCTAAACTTATTTCTAAATGGAACTTTCTCTCTCTCTCTCTCTCTCTCTCTCTCTCTCTCTCTCTCTGTGTGTGTGTGTGTGTGTGTGTCCCCGTTACCTACAGAGTTCGAAACGGCTGAACCAATTTTCTTTATATTTTCACACAGTTGTACTATAAGCGGTTGCGAGTGTTCTTAGCTAGATTTTGTGTCCAAAGAGTCTGAGCTCCAGGACCATGGATTTGTTTCAAAGCTTTCATTACACCCGAGCAACGCCGGGCTATACTGCTAGTGCTAGATAATTCTTATTTTTTCTAATTGTTACTAATTTAAATGAGGAAAATCTCCAGGAATTTAAATGTAAATTCAATAGAAATCTCCTGTCTCAGTAACTCGCATCCATTCCCTCAAGCTCTTTTCTCCACCCCCTTATTACACCAGTATTCTCATCCGTCTATTACCCTCCTCCTGCTATTTCTTATAACTAACTCTTCTTTCTCGTCACTTTCCCCTATGTAACCCCCTGCGCTGCAGTGGCAGCAAAATTCCTTGCTTGGGGCGAAATGATTAAAAAATATTTCTAAGATGAGGCATTGAAATTATTATACTAATTACATTATGAAACTGTTATCCCAATTTTCGTTGCCATATTCACGACGTTTCGGTATAGGTACTCTCCGGTCATATTCAGGATCTGTTTATATTTATGAGATGTGATAGTGAAATTATTTGTGCTAATTAAATTGCTTAAATTTTTGCCTACATCCTTGTCACCATATTCACGACTTTTCGGCCATTGTACGCTCCGACCTTCTTCAGGTGATTGGAATTTTGAACAGAGACCTTTATTTCGTGCACCGGGGTATGGACCAGTTATAACAATCATAGTATGCGAGATAACAGAATTGAACATAGAATAGGTCGCGCTAGAGATAGTTTCGCTCAATACCGCAAATTGCTACTAAACCAAAACATTAATATTAAAATATAAGACATGTCGTTCAACAACGTTGTCAGATCGAGGCTATCATATCACTGTCATGTATGGTACTAAATTAGTTTTAAAATATTTAAACTGTCAGCTGTATAAAACCGCTTTCTAAAATCAATAGTTTCAGCGAGTGAAGCCTGTGTGTTTTAGAAAAGATTATCCTTCCTTTGATCAATATATACTGCTGCTACATAATCGCAAATAAAGAACTGTAATATATAACAGAAATCGGAGAGCCAGTATCGGGATACGCTTAAATACCAAGTGGAAAGGTAATTAGAAAAATTGCCCCGAACACACAAACATACAGATGAAAAATTGCCCCGAACACACAAACATACAGATGAAAAATTGCCCCGAACACACAAACATACAGATGAAAAATTGCCCCGAACACACAAACATACAGATGAAAAATTGCCCCGAACACACAAACATACAGATGAAAAATTGCCCCGAACACACAAACATACAGATGAAAGCCTCCTCATTCTTGTCAGAAGGTCATTGAAGTCAAAATGTCAGATCGGAACCGATACTGATGCATAAGTTTCTTTGAATTTTTTCGGTAATCTCCAGATATATTGCCGGAGCCCCAAACTGGATAATCTTTTATCATTTCTTATTAATCAAGGTAATAAAGTCAGTAAGATATACGGGAGAGAAGTCAAATATAATAAGATTTTAGTAGGAACAGGAGACATTCGTGCCAACTCTACCTCTGTCAACATCTTGATCCATTTATTGTCAGTGTGTTCGACAAGATTTTGTTGGCGAGATCTTGGCATTTTGTTGGCGAGATCTTGGCATTTTGTTGGCGAGATCTTGGCATTTTTATAGGGAGAAGATCGAAACTAATTGTACAAAACAATAGAGCAGATATGAACCGCAGATACTTTATCCATAATTCCGAATTTAATTTACCACATCTTAATTGAAAAACTTAACTTAATCTTAAAACATACACACACATAAATACATGCAGGCATACATACATACATATATATATATAGTGTTATGTTTATTTTGATGTAAACCATTATTATTAATATTATCATTGTTGTTAGAGCTATTGTTAATTTTGTTGAGATACTTTAAACTTTTTATAATATATAATGAGTTTAATTTGATTATTACTTTCCACTGGTTTAACATTTCTACGTATTATGTTTTTGAGAGTTTTTTCATCTTGTTTATAATTATAAAATGTTAAACCAGTGGAAAGTAGTAATCAAATTAAACTCATTATATATTATAAAAAGTTTAAAGTATCTCAACAAAATTAACAATAGCTCTAACAATAATGATAATATTAATAATAATGGTTTACATCAAAATAAACATAACACTATTAACTTATACTATTGCAACCAAATATATATATATAGTGAGAGAGAGAGAGAGAGAGAGAGAGAGAGAGAGAGAGAGAGAGTAGGTTTTGTGTTGAAACGGATTCCTTGTCACCGAACCACTCCTCAATTTTCTTTTTTTATTTCCTTCCGAGGATAGAATCAAATTCAGGTGGACTCTACCAAAACAGTCAATCAGGAAAGCGTGTGGCGTATTTCCAATCCAAGAACTATAGCATGTGATAAAAGTGATTTACACTCATTTCCTTCCTTGGCGACGTAGATCCACCATATTAAAAATATAAATTGAATAGAGAACATGCTGTACCAGATATAGTTTGCCTAACAGCGCCAATTGTTACTTAAAACCAAAACATTTACTTGAAAACTCAAGCTCGTCTCCTAAGTAGCCGGTTAGATCGAACAACTCATATGGATTTCATGCATGGCGCTAAACTCGTTCAGAAATAACTAAGCTATCAACGTTATTCCTTGAAATTGCAACTGTATAAATAGCCATCAAAATCAAGTTGTTACTGTAAGCCCATTCAACTTGAATAGTGAACAGGCTGTACCAGATATAGTTGTGCCTAACATCGCCATTTGTCACTAAATCAAAACCTTTACCTGAAAAGTCTACTCAGGCTTCAAAATTGACTGGTTAAATCAAAACCGTCGTATAGATGTCATGCATAGCACGAAATTTGTTAAAAATATCTAATCTGTCAACGTTATTCCTTGAAATTATAACAGTAGTAACAGAGGTCAAAGTCAAGTCGCTTATCGTCAGCACAATTTAATTGAATAAAGAACAGGTTGTAGCAGAGATAGTTTTGTCCAACTTCACCAATTATTAATAAACCAAAATATTTACCTGAAAACTTGAGTCAGGCTTCTAAATAGCCTGATTAGATCGAACCCTTCATATGGATGTCATACATGGCGCCAAAATCATTCAGAAATATCTAAACTCTCTGCTTTATACAACCACTTTTTTAAGATCACTGACTAAATATGGCTTTAAACGAATGAAGTCTGTTCAGTATCTTCTAAACCCCCGTGCTGGTCTCAAAGAATCACGGAGAACTGTTAATGTAATCAATATAACATGAGGATTTCAACAACTGCAACAACTAAATTAATGTTTCAAAGAGAAAACTATGACATAATGAAAATGATGACGTTCCACAATACTTCAAACAAAATATTAAGAATAAAATTCTTACCGATACTGGAATTAAATTTAACATCTACAGAACTTAAGAAACCTATTTTCCTTAAAAATTCTATTAATATTAAGATTTTTATAGATTTTAACAGACGGCATTTCTGGCTAATATTAACATTATCATTTCGAAGCAGCGAGTAAAATTAATTCCTACGGTTGTGATTTATATTCTCTTTAAGATGTTCGTAAACAAGCTGCGTGTTTTTTACGGTCAGTTATAACATTTTTATAAAGAAAAATTTAATTGAGCAGTAAACAGTTTGTATTACAGATAGTTTCACCCAATACCGCTAATTGCTACTAAACCAAATATGTAACTGAAAAAATCTTCGTCGGATCGAGACCCACACATAAATGTCATGCATGGCGCTAAACGTGTTCATAATATCTAAACTGTCAACCCTATAAAAATCTCTTTCTCAGATTAATGATTAAAATTGCATCCTGGGAATGAAATCTGTAGGTCTTAGGAAGGATAATCCTTTTTCAAACCTTGAGGATTGGCGATACATAATAATACAGAACTTTACTAGATGACGGAAAGCAATTCCCTTGACGATTTTCAACAGCAGCAACAAATAAAATGGATAGCAAATCTAACTCGTTAAGAAAATAATGACATCAAGATGACCTTACAAACTACTTGAAAAAAAAAAAAACACGTTAGGAAGAAAACCATTATCATTGCTGGTAAGATAGATAACACTGAACTTGAGAAATTTATTTTCAAGAAAAATGCATTTAAATATAAATATTATATAAAATTGTATTCAAAGAAAGATTTAAAAAAATCATCCAACAGTGAATCCCGAGTGTTTTCTTTATAAAAAAACAACAACTAATAATCATTAGCGTTCCGAACCATCGAGTAAAATTAGTTTTCTGCAGTTGTTGTCGACCTTCTCCTTTAAATGTTCACAAACAACTCGCGTGTTCCTTTTGTTCTCTTGCTGTAAACATTCGTTATGTTTTTGGCAGTCCTAAGGAAATCGATGAAAGCGTATCAAAACGTATTTTTATGATACAACCTTGTCGGGAGACATCGAAGTGGTCAGTCGAAGAGGACAAATAGCCAATTCTTTGCGGAGCAGGAATGGGATTAGCTGCGGTAGGGTTGACAAAGAAACATAGTGAACACATATTGAGAGAAAGAGAGAGAGTAAGAGAGAGAGAGAGATTGGACATGATGGAGGAATGTGTTATGTGAGAGAAAAAGAAATAAACAAGATGTGTGTAAACATGAAAGAGAAGGACGGAGAAGAGTGAGTGAGAAGAAGAAGAAAAGGGAGAGAGAATATGAAAAGAGAGGTAAAATGATAAGTGAAGAAAGAAAAGGAGGGGTAATAGGTATTTGCGTAAACATGAAAGAGAAAGACAGAGAAGAGTGAGTGAGTGAAAGAAAAAGAGGGAAAGAGTATATGAAAAGAGAGGTAGAATGATGTGAAGAAAGAAAAGGAGGATTAACAGGTATGTGTGTAAACATGAAAGAGAATGACTGAGAAGAGTGAGTGAGAGGAAGAAAAGGAGGCAGAAGGTGGAAGAGGAGGTATTAGCTGAATGGCTAATAATATGAGGGGGTACATGTTTGTTTAAAACTATAGAGAGGAAGAGAGAGCATATTAAAGTGAAGAGGGAGAGAGCGGAAGAATTTAATAATCTGAAAGTAAACAAGAGGTAAAGAGAAAAAGAGAAAGAGACTGAAGAGAGAGAGATAGTGAGAGAGAGAGAAATAGAGAGTGAGAGAGAGAGATGAGCCCGCAGAATTGTGAGCATATCTGTATATGGTAAAAGAAAGATACTGTGGTATGTATGAAGAAATGAATGAAAAAAAAAAAAAAAAGAAACGGAATCAAAGGTAGAGTAACTGAAGAATCGAGAAAGAAAAAAAGAATAAATAATTGAGGAAAGAAAGAGAAAATACAAGAAGGGGAATGAAAGAAAAAGAAAAAATAAAACAAAAAATTTGTGAGAAAGAAAAGGAAGAATTAAATGAGGAAACAAAAAAAAAAAAAGGAAATGATATAAGAGAGAAAAGATGAAGTAATTGTTTTGAACAAAGAACGAGACGGTTGAGTATGACAAGGTCAGACGAATAGCAAACCCATTGACAACGAAACTTACGAGAAATGGCTAGCAAGATAACCTTTCTTAATAACAATCTCAGAGAAAGAAACAAAGATGGAAGGCAAATATTTTCAGGAAAGAAATTAAAAAAAATTTTTTTTCGTCACATTTCAATTCAAGTGATGAAAAGCAAGGAAAAAATAAAACGAACAAGAATACACATAGACACACACACAAACACACACACACACACACACACACACACACAAACACACACACACACACACACACACACATATATATATATATATATATATATATATATATAAAAATAAAGAAAATCATTGACAGAATGGAAAAAAAAAATTTGTCTGACGTGTTTCGTACTTTAGAAATTCAGCAGACTGAAATGAAGTTTGGATGTGCGTAGTTGTGCAATGAATATCGGCTTGGAACGAGAAATCGAGGAGCAGAGTTCGAATTCTAGTTGAATTCTTTGCATTCACTTACGCACAAATACCCTTGGGATAGTTATCAATCCGTATCTTCTCTTCAGTTATGGGTTAAATAACAGGACAGATAGGGTTCTATAGCCTTGGCTGGCAAAATAATGGAAACCTACTGCGGGATAATCATCTGCCCAGTCAGTCATGTCTCTTTCGAGATATGATCGCCCAAGCGTGTTTCACGTATGGCACTTAACTGACTGACTGAAAGTGAAGTTTGACATTAATGTAAGCACGCATGCGCACAAATGAGACGTAACAAATATTTAGGTAACCCACTCCCGTCAGTTTGGTTGGTACGTGCATGACATGTACACACCGGTTACACGCTTACCGTCTTGGATTTATCTGAGTCTATTTTCACGCATGAGAGTCACCGATACTGTATGAAAGCGAATGAAACTGGGAATCGCGGCTAGTAACTGCCCACTTGAAATTTCTATATATATATATATATATATATATATATATATATATATATAACGGAGATTAACGAATTTTAACGAAACTTGGATATAAACAACCGACAATTTGAAATGAATTGTTTGAACATTATTTTTTATCGATACTCGTATTTAAGTAGATATTCTGTTTTTAATTAAACAAAATAAAAAAAATTATCGTCAATAATCAGGCCAATACTGTTTAATTAAAAACAGAATATCTACTTCAATACGAGTATCGATAAAAAATAATGTTCAAACAATTCATTTCAAATTGTCAGTTGTTTATAACTAAGTTTCGTTAAAATTCGTTAATCTCCGTAAGATGTTTACATTTGTTGACATTACGATACATGAGAGCAGATATGGTTGTTGCGATGAATCGAAAATTGTGTTATATAGGCTTGATTAATACCTCGTTTAGACTAATGGTCCATCGTGGTCGAGCGTTCCATAGACGTTATCAGATCAAATGGTAGTTTCCCCTATGTAGATGGGGGTCGCAGGTTCGGATCCTGCCGAATGATACACATTTTCGTAATAAAAATTTATCGTAAATAATCAGGCCAGTAAATATAAATATATAGTACTATTTGATTATAAACAAAATATTTACTTAAATACGAGTATCGATAAAAAATAATGTTCAAACAAATCATTTCTTATATATATCGGAATTATGACTTTATACCACACAACACAAACATAGATACGAATATATATAATTTTATGTTTATTTATTTATTTTGTAATATTCGGAGCTAGGCTGGCTTTCGTCCAACGCTTCTGCACAAACGTTGGTACATTTTTTTAATCGTATCACTCCGACCAAGACAGTAACGCCACTGATGTGCAGGAGGCTACATCAGGGTAAAAAAATAGATAGGAGAAGAATAAAGAAAAAAACAAACCAGTTAAGGATGGGAATACAGGTGTGATGACAGTTCCAAAGGTGAAGAGAAAGATATACATGGTGGTGTAGAAAGAACTAGAGTCAAGTTGTTAAAAGATGGGTATTGACATAGCATTTAAATTCCTGGAGGTTGTAGCCGTCAAGCAAGAATATGGAAGAGAGTTCCACAGGCGGGAACTGCGAGAAAAAAAAGCTGCATGAGGAGAATTGTCGTCTGCGTTTGGTTGATCTAACTGCGAATGGGTGGGACCCAGTTGCCATTCTGGTTGCACGAATAAACACCTGTTGCAGGGTCACCAGTGACTTAAGTTCGTTGAAGCCGAAGGCATGAAAATATTTATAGAACAGAGGAAAGCAAAATCCCGTCGGTGGGAAAGTGGCTGGAGTCGAGCCGCCATGTCGGTACCTATCACATTACTGATTCACCTTCGGAGCAACAACAATAAACAAATGGTTATATTTGGAGATATGTTAGCATCATTTTTTTCTCTTTTATGTGACACCCGATCATTTAACCATTTTCTTTATTTACATATTTATTTTAATCGTAAATTTATTTATTTTTTTAATTTTACGTATTTATAATAATCGTAATTTAAACATGTTCCAGCATTATCTCTTGAAATTATTTTCAGCCTAATATAATAAAAATTGTGCCAACGATTGTGACCCTGAAGAAGCGTTGGCGGAATTCCAGCCTAGGTCCGAATATTAAAAAAAAAACGTAAAATTATGTTTATTCATATATATATATATATATATATATATATATATATATATATATATTACATTTCTGTAATATCTTCTGTACAATAAAGACAGAAACTGATGATGGTTCGCCTAAAATAGCCACACTTCCGCTTAACCATGGGATAACGTGTCTGTCTTAATTTTTACATTTGCTCTATATGTATTTATATGCATATATATTTAGAGCTCTCCTAGAGAGTTATCCTGCCACTTTATGTACAGGAAATCTTTGCTACACTACTTAAAAATTGAAAACTAATAATAAGGAGCAAATTATAAAATAATTAACAAACCGCCTACGATATAACATCCATTACAATAGATAAATAATAAATAAAATAATATAAATAAATAATAACAAATAAATAAAAAAGAAATAAAAAATCAAATAAATAACAAACCGCCGACGATATAACATTCATTACAATAGATAAATAATAAATAAAATAATATAAATAAATAAAAACAAATCATAATAAAAAATATAAAAGTAATAAAAATAAAAGATGTAATAAATAACAAATCCAAATAAATGAATTAATCATCGAAAAACAAAAGAATGAACTAACAAGTCAAATAGATTTACTAAAAAAATTAATAAATAAATAAATAATCATGCCACTCCCCGCAAAATAACCGTTAGAAGGATTAACCACAATGCCCCATATATATATATATATATATATATATATATATATATATATATATATATTAAAAAAGGATTAATTCAATGATGTATGATCATTTCGATATGAAGATCCCCACGGGGGATAACACATCACTTCAGCAACAGAAAAATCCTTTCAGGAACTGGAGAAAAACCAGTCTAATTTTCCTTTTTAAATAGATTTTCAAAGAAATAAAAAAGAAAAAGAAAAAGAAAAAAGAAAAAAAGAAAAAGATAAAACAAAATAAAAGCAAATAAACAAGAAAAGAAAAAAATTGACATCGTCTGGGTTCGCAAAAAAAGAAAGAGAATTGTAACTTAAAATTAACAGACGGCCGTGTTGAATTGATTATATATATAAATTAATGTTATTGTCCGGCATACATCTAAAAAGAAAAGTATTTCTGCATATACATACAAAAATGCTTTTATACATTTTACCATCCAAAATATTCCACGTACATGAATTTAAAAATTATCTGTTGCTGTATTATACGTGATGCATATCTGGCCAATTAGATCTGACAGCAAATCACAAAATACAATTATCCTGCTTATTTGTTTGTTTATTTATTTGTTTGTTTATTTATTTATTTGTTTGTTTATTTATTTATTTTTCGATGTTTAAAAATTACTGCACAATTTTTTCTGCTAAAATAAAAAAAAGAAGCAGAATAAAATGTACAGTAATATTTAGCAACACAGTTTTCCCGTTACTTTTGTTACCATAACTCAACTCCTGAAGATGATCTCGGAAAGATGTTGAAAGTACTTTGGTATCTTGAGAAATGAATGAAAATAACTTCTGTTAACGTTACAGCTCTTTTCTGACATCTTTTGATTGTAATACGCGAAAGATTATCTTTGAGTATGAACGGATTTTATTTAAAATATGCAAACGTAATGTTTGCAATTTATTTAATCTGACATGCTTACAAGAAAATTTGCTGCCTAAATAGAATATATATATATATATAAAAGAAATGATCTGTTTGAACATTATTTTTTATCGTTGCTCGTATTTAAGAAGATATTCTGTTTATAATCAAACAGTATTATATATTTGTTTCTACCGGTACGATAAATGTTTGTTACGAAAATGTGTGTCATTCGACAGGATTCGAACCTGCGAACCCTATCCACATAGGAGAAGCCACCAAGTGATCTGCTGCGTCTTAGACCTCTCAACAACGAACGGCGATCAGTCTAAGTGAAGTCAAATTAAGCTTATAACACAATTTTCGAATTCATCATAATAACCGCCTCTGCTCTGAAATGTATCGTAATGTCAACAAATGTAAACATGTTACGGAAATTAACGAAGATTAACGAAACTGGTTATACACAACCGACAATTTGAAATGATTTGTTTGAACATTATTTTTTTATCGATACTTGTAATTAAATAGATATTCTTTTTATTATCAAACAGTATTATATATTTATTTCTTCCGGCTGATTATATACGTTAATTTTTTTTGTTACGAAAATGTGTGTCATAAGACAAGATTCGAACCTGCAACCCCTATGTAGATAGGGGAAGCAACCAAGTGATCTGGTGCGTTTTAGATCTCTCGGTCACCAATAAATAGCTTCGTAACAAAAATTTATCGTAAATAAACAGGCCGGTAGAAATATATTTATAAAATACCGTTTAATTAAAGAAAAAATATCTACTTAAATACGAGTGTCGATCAAAATTAATGTTCAACAAATAATTTCAAATTGTTGGTTGTTTATAACCAGTTTCGTATATATATATATATATATATATATATATATATATATATATATATATATATATATATATATATATATATATATATATAAAGAGTTATGTACTCGGCCCCGTATACCGACAAAATATAGTTTATATGATAATATATATATTTTTGTGTGTACGCATGTATGAGTCTGTGTTTGCGTGAGTTTCTGTGTCTGTGTGTTTTAAGAGTTTATTTGCCTTCCCCAAACGCCAACCCTATGCATTCGTAGCAACGTTGTTAGCCAACATAGCATTCGTTCATTACCGAGACTAAAAGTTTTCCCCGGAAACACTGCATACTTGTACCGCAAATACACCAAAAATTCGAAAACCTCAACATTCACGCGCTTTATCTTCATACTTGGTGGTCCTGGGTATGACGGTAAACTGCATCTGGCAGCAAGGCATCTGATTGGGAGGTTGTGAGGAGCATAGAACCACCTCTTGATTACTGTTGTTCCTAGGTTCACCCTGACTCGGAGTGGTAGCACCTGTTACGGCCCCAGCTATGGGCAAATAGTTAACCCCCAAACTGGGATCAAAACACTATGAAAGTATAAAAATACTTTTATAGAATCATATATACATAAAAATAGACTTTTATAGAAAATATACATTTTGGAAGAAAAAATTATTTTTGAAGAAAAAATTATCAGCAAAACATTTTTGAATACAAAACTAGAAAGCGTTTTCCGTTTTCTAAAATAAAAAAGAATAAAAACAAAATTTTCGTTAAAATCTGACTAAATTAACCCTCTCGCTATAACCGAACATTAAAAAAATACCTTAAAATCCCACCTTTTTGGCATTAAATTACCCACAGTTGTTGATATGCCGTTAAGCAAAACTCACTCTCTCACTCCATACTTGGGGTTACTCAGCAAAATCGTTTTACCATATATGGTTTGTGCCAACTTGAGCAGTATCGAATCAATGGATGCCGAATGTTACCTTATAAGAAAACGGCTATCTTTACCCCTCAGTTAAATTTGTAAACACATAGTGATAAATCATTCAAGTGGGAAAAGAGACAAAGAGAACAATAAAGCAGAAGAAAAAAAATAAGAACAACCCAAAGAGATATGAAAAAAAAGAAAAGAATAACAAAAAATGAACGAAAGAAGAACAAAAAAAGAGAAGTAAAAGGAAAAAATTTAGAAGAAAATAAGAGAATATAAAACGGTGGGGTCCTGGGCATGTCGATAAACTGCAACCGGCAGCAAGGTCTCTAATTGGGAGGTTGTGAGGATCATAAAAACCACTTCTTAATTGCTGTTGTTCTCAGGTCCACCCTTTACCCGGAGTGGTAGCACCTGTTAGGGTCCCATCTATGGGCAAATAGTTAACTCCTTAACTCGGGTTAAAATACTATGAAAGTATAAGAATACACATATAGAAATATATACATAAAAATAGACTTTTATAGAAAAATATAAAGGAAGGAAAAAGGCAGTGGAAAATAGTCCAGAGAGAATAAAAGAAAAAAAGGGGGAAACATGAAAGGCAAATACAGTCAAATAAAGACAGAGAAGGCAAGATAAAACAAGGATATAGAAAAAGAAAAGGGAATTGAAACTTAAGGAGGCGTTGGTAAAAACGAAGAAAAGTCCGTGAGAGTAAGAAACAGCGGGAGGTAAGAGACAAGGGAAACAAAGTAAAGAAAACAGAAGATGAAGAAAGAAAGAAAGAAAGAAAGAAAAGAGATAAGATAAAGATGTAAAAAAGAATAAATAAATGAAAATGAATGAAAAATATAAAGATGGGCGGAGAATCGAAAAAAACGTCAGCGAGAGAAAGAAAAAGTGAGGCGGGCAAGTGAAGGAGAAAATAAAGAAGAAAATAAAACAGAAGACGAAAAGAACCAGAAGAAATGAGAAAGAGACAGAGGTAAAAAAAAAAAAGAAGCCGAAAAGAAGAGAAAGGCAGACAAGGTGAGAAAGGAGCAAAACAAAGATAAAGAAAAAAGAGGAACAGAAATGAATTATAAACTTAGAGAGTGGATAACGAAGAAAGAAACAGAGAGAGAGGGAGAGGTTTAAGAGTTGAAGGGTTAATAGGGAAAAAAACAAAACAAAATAAAAGACGCAAAAAGACAGAAGAAAACAGAGAAGAGAAATGAGAGAAAGAGAAATAGAGATAACAAAGAAAGTAAATTAAGGAGAAAGTCATCAAAAGAAGTGAGAGAAAGTGTGAGAAAGGAAACCAAAGAGCAGAGTGAGAGAAAAAATGTAGAAAATATAGAGAGAGGTGAGAAACAAGACGGACGTGCGTGAGTGAAAACGATTTCCAGTGTTAAACCAACGACAAAAACGTTTCCGGAAGTAAGAACCGGAAATGACTGACAGAGACGCCTGATCTAGAAACTTGTAACAAATGATGACTTAACGCGATCTTAAAGAAAAGAACGGAGAAGAGGAAGAAGTTAAGGAACCACACACACACACACACACACACACACACACACACACAGAAAAGAGAGAAATGATTTCAGATCTTACCCAAGTCAGTTCTCCTGTAACAAGTAGTGATTATAAGATCAATATATAATTACAAAGAATTGCGTCAAAGAGCGCTTCCATTTTTTTTTTTCATTTTATTTTATTTTTTTTTTTACTGTCGATTAACTGAGAAATCATTGAATACGTGAGAATTGTTATCATGCTTAAGACAGCCCAGAGCAAAATCTATTGGCTGACAGTTTAAACAGGGGCAGGCAATCGAGATTACTTTCAACGACGAGAATTGCAAATAATGACATGACGATAGGAGCTTTCAAATAAAGAAATATTTATGAAGTTTGTATCACAAAGCATGACGATTAGTCTTCTGTTCAGCGGTCAGGTAAACTCAATACGTGTATCACTGGGCCATACCAATTTCAATTTACATATTAAAATAATAATAATTCTCAAATACATTTTGATAAAATCTTTCATTGATGTAATTTCATAGCTTCATCAAATTATTTTCCATACGAGCTTACAATAACATTCAATTATATTTTTACATAGGATGATATCAAATTCATATTATTATTCAGTCATCAACATTCAGTTTAATGCTGTAAAGGATACACGCTTGGGCGATCATGTCTCGAAAGAGACATCACTGACTGGGCAAAAAATTATCCTGCAGTAGGTTGCCATTGCTTTCTGCGTTAGACTGGTTGCCAGCCAAGCTATAAAACACAATCTGTCCTGCCATTTAACTCATAGCTGGAGAGGGAAGAGATAGATTATATTACATTATTATAATATGTATAATAGGTGGGGGATCAGTTTATCACTTCATAACAATAGAAAACCGATCCCCCACTTTATGCCCAGTAGAAGTTTTAATTATGTTTCCAACTGTTATATTCAGTCAGTCAGTTAAGTGCCATACGTGATACACGCTTTGGGCGATCGTTCCTCGAAAGAGACATGACTGACTGGGCAGAAGATCATCTCGCAGTAGGTTGCCATTGCTTTCTTCGGTAGACCGGTTGCCAGACATGGCTATAGAATCCAATCTGTCCTATTATTTAACTCATAACTGGAGGGAAGAGACTTTTCCCAATGGTATTTGTGAGTAAGTGAATGCAAAGAATCCAACTGGAATTCGAACTCGGCTCCGATATCCACTGCACCACAGCGCACGTCTCATTATTCAAAGGCGGAAAGTGCGAGACAAAAACTGAGAGAGTAGAAGTGATGGTGGCATTTAACTGTTTTGACTGTAAAATGGTGGGGCCTAGATGTCAGTCTAGAAGCCGGAGTTATCTTTCCTGTCCAACTGGTGTTAAAATCAATTCATAATGAAAATCTGTCTTTTCCTCATGGTAGTTCAATCAGATACCGTTTTAAATGTCAGATTGACGCTAGTTTTATAGGTAAAAGTAGATAGAAGTTGGTAATGAGAAAAAAGTCAACATGTTCAACCTACTGCGGGAAAATGTTCTGCCCAGCCTCATGTCCCTTTCGAATATCACGTATGGCACTTAACTGACTGACTGATTGCAAACCAAGATGTGTTGACGCATATATGTTAATTATTGAATTGTCTATACAAATTCTAGCTAGAGCATGTTGACCTTTTCTCATTACCAACTTCTATCTACCATGATGAATAGACAGACTTATAATTGAAGGTTAGCGTAATCTTGAATGGGAAATAATTTGATGAAGCTATGAAAGAACATCCAGCTTCTAGACTGACATCTAGGTCCTACGAATTCTAGACCGATAACTAGGTCCCACTCTTTTACATTCAAAACTTCTACTCTCACAGTTTCTTTTCTCGCATATCCCGCCTTTGGAACTCACTTCTGTATAATTCCTTCCTGCAATCGCCAAGAATTTAAATGCAACGTCAACTGCTATCTTTTATTTCCCTGTTTCACATCTTTCTCTTCTCCTTTCTCCAACACACTCTGTATTTTGTTCTTTCTTTTCGCTCTCCTCTAGTGTACCCCCACTGATCACCAGTGGAAGCTTGGGGTGAAATTACTTCTAATCACTGAAGACGAGATGCCAATTCAGGAACAATAACACTGCAGATTCTCTTTTGGATTTTATCAAGGATTTCCTAACATATAGCAGATGCACAAGATCATATGTGGTGGCAATATTCTAAACATAGACGAATGGTATATTATTTTATATTTAAGATAGATTATGGCTAGAAAAACCGTCTAGCATAACCAACTTTCCTTGCAGCAGACCATTTTTTAATAATTTCACCCCAAGCATAGCGGGCGGCCACTATTGCGCAGGGTTTTGCAGTGTAAGAAAAAACTGGGACGGAGGACATTGAGGAAAGGATAAAAGATGAACGGGATTCAATACAAAAATGATGGCAGTTGATCCTGCATTTAAACTTTGGGAGTTTGTAGCTATCGGGGAAGCAAGTAAACAGAAGGAAAATAAAAAAAACTGTTGAAGTAGAAGAGGGGTTTCAATTTATTGCAACGGGAAAAGAGTGGAATCTAGATGCCAATCTAGTGGCACGTTTAAATTTACCTGGTCGGCGCAGCAGGGAAAATTATTGTCAGTGCAGTTGTCATGAAAATATTTGTGAAAAAAGACAGATTGAAGCCACGTCACGTCCATAAGTTACTGAAGCCAAGATGCCAAATGAGCTAGCAATCGATTCGATATAAACTTTCCAGTTAATGTCAACGGAAAAAGATTAACCCGAAATGGTACAAAAATTCACTCTTCTGAAGGCTAACATCAAATTATGGAAAGCAGAGCAGGTTCTCTCAGATGATTAATATAGGCCAGTTTTGATTTGGAGGCTTTAAAATTCGAAAATTCTTCCGTGCCCCAGTTAACAAAAGAATGTAGGTAATTTTAACGTCAGCTGTCAATTTGAACTAATCGAACCGCTCAGACTTACTATTAAGATACAATTAAATAGTTGTATCATCAGCATAGATGTAAAATTGTAAGTGTTCAATAGTATCACGTTAAAATAGTATCGACGGACCATAGATACGAAGCCGGTAATAGTTAGTTGAAGCAATATCTCGGTGTGTGTATATTTTTCTTTTTCTTGGGAAGAGCTAAGAAAGAGAAAAAGAGAATAGGCACTGGGGGTGGCTGGCAAAGAGAGAGAGAGAGAGAGAGAGAGAGATAGAGAGAGAGAGTTAACCAAGAAATTCTCTCTCATGCTGAAAGACACATCCACCGCTTCTAAGCAGAGACAAAAGGAAGAGGTAGCATAAAGAGTCAGTGACTGTTTTACCTCTAACGACGAATAGCCATAGTAGCAGCGGTAGTTTGTGGACCCTGAGGAAAAGTTGTATTATGACTTTTTAAAATTTTTTTATTAATTTTTCTTTCTTTTTTTGTAGAAAGAATTACAAATATAAACATTAATCGACATTAATACCTCTCCTAGAGAGAGAGAGAGAGAGAGAGAGAGAGGCGAGACACAAGGCACTCAAGAAATGACATTGATTTATATGATAGCAATCGAAGACAAACCAGGTGGAAGTTCGCCTCACCAAGGGGAGAGAACACTTTCCTTCTTACTTGCTCTTTTTATTTTCTCTCTCTTTCTCCTGAAGGAAACGCTAGAGGCCGACCGATGTTGAAATATCGACCGACTTCGAAAAAAGACCACCCACGAGATGAGAGGAATTATAATTAACGCTGGCAGGTGAATGTACAAAATCAACAACCTTTATCTCCAAGGTTTCAGGTTGGCAGATATCAGCGCGAAATCGTAACGAGTGATTAAAGCTAGATACACGAAATTGACATTAGACTTTTGGGAAAAACATTCCGATTGTCAGCCAACCCCCCGCCATATCAAAGCTTTTTTTAACAAAAAGGCAGAACGGATTTAGAAAACAATGAGACACATTCACGACACGAGAACCAAGAAATTCTCTCTCACGCTGAAAGACACATCCACCGCTTCTAAGCAGAGACAAAAGGAAGAGGTAGCATAAAGAGTCAGTGACTGTTTTACCTCTAACAACGAATAGCCATAGTAGCAGCGTTAGTTTGTGGACCCTGAGGAAAAGTTGTATTATGCCTTTTTAAAATTTTTTATTAATTTTTCTTTCTTTTTCTGTAGAAAGAATTACAAATATAAACATTAGTCAACATAGACTGACTTTTGCTGCTGTTTCTTTATTTCTTTTGTCTTCAATTCTTCCTGAATTGTGCACCCTCTCCGTCTTTCATTTTCAGTTGTCGCCGAGTGCAGCACAAGACGACTATTCCCCGAGTCCTCAGCTCTCCTTGGGATCAAAAATCATAACGTGGCAGGGAGAATTGAGGTATTTTGACAGATCATTAACACCTTCGATCACACGGGGACGGAACGGCAGGCGACCGGCTGCAGCCTCAGGTGCGGCTACCTTACGGCAAGTTAACGCACGCAACACACATCTACATAAGCTTGAGACTTAGGGGCACTTGTGTGGAAGGTTACATAGATACTAAGTTGAGAACTAATGAAATTTATAGTGTCGTTGATAAAAATTAAGAGCAACGTAGACTAGGGGAATACCTGTATTAAAGCAAAAATCACCGAGAAGAGTGGCCATACAAAACAACATTCATCTCGCGATTCGATAAGTAAGACTGAATCGGTTCAAAAATTTGTTCAGAAATAACACAGCGTTTGAACTTGTATAGAAGACCTAGATATCAAACCCTGTCAAATCCTTTCAAGATATCCAAACCAATAATTGATTTCGCTTTTATAGGTCAACTTCTGATAAGTTGACCTAGAAAAGCGAAATCCATACTACTTATCTGAAGGGAAACCCTGCAAGGGGAGATGCCTTACCAATTAGAGTCGATTGAAAACTAATGTTCAGTTTCAACGTGATACACGCTTGTACCACCCCAAAGGTCCGTCCTAACAATTTCCTCCGGCGGCCGTTCTCCACGCTGTGATGTTGCCGGGAGTTTGTTGAAAATGTCAGCTGGACAGCTGGGGGTACAAGATTGACTATAAGGAACGAACTTCCACAATTTGGATGAGTTGAAAAGGATGCTTTATTCGTTTAGAGTTAGCCTTTTCGGTTGGGGCAGGCGAATGTGACACACAGCTCTAACTCTAATTAATGGAGATCAACAAATCCAAACTGAACGAAACAAGACGAACGGAGATTCTTACTTCAAGCTCGCACCCGGCGGACTCCCCTTCACTTAACTCGTCTTCACTCTCTTAACTGGCTCTATTTATTTAAAATGAATACGGAAATCCGGAAATGTTTTAGACCACCGGTGACAAACACCGGCGACTGTAAGTCGGAAATTTCAGTTATCTTTTATTTTTATCTTAATAAGGCTTCCGCCGGAAAAGGCTTAATGTGTGGTCAAGATACAGTAAAGGACAGCCTTTGACTGGGTCATCGAAAAACGCACCTAGTGAACTTTTCTGAACTTTATCTCTTTATCACTGAGTCAAACATTTACCGGAGGACAATTTTCCTCATAAAAGAAAAAGCGTTTATTTATTTATTTTTTCCTCTTCTTTTTCACTTTTGTTAAATATGTTTTTAAACTATTTTCTATTCTAATCTATTTTCTATTTTAATCTATTATAATAAAATACATATATGTCTAGTTATCGTGTCACACGCTCTTATGAGACAAGGCTGACTGGGCAGAAATTTTTTCCACAGTAGGTTCTCATTACATTCTGCTGCAGACTGCTAGCCAACCAAGTCTGTCCTGCTATTTAACCCATAGTTGAAGAGAAGAAGCGGATTAATTCCTCTCCTAGCGATATTTGTGAATACAAAAAATTCAACCGAAATTCGATCTCGGCTCTTCGATTTCTCGTTCCGAACCGATATCCACTGAGTTCACGTACATAAGACTAGAGTATTTAGCCAAATCCTGAGACTATAGGACTTATTCAAAAAGAGGTAGAAGGTTAATGAGCCAATAGTTAGAAGTCCCAGATAGTTTACCGGAGTTCGTAAAAATATGAACTACAAATGAGGATTTCCAACAAGGAAGAAAGCAAAAAGCAGTAAATTGGAGAAATAAGAGGAGCCAGTTCTAGAGCACATTTCTTAAAGATTATTTTAGGGATACTATCAAGTCCACACGCTTTGGGGGTATCGAGTTTAGAAATGATAGACGATAAGATGAACGAAATTACATGCATATCACTTCATAGGTATTCAATACAAAGTGGAAATCTAGGAAAAGATGCTCAAGGTGAATCAAGAGTAGAATTTGAGGAAAATTTACGAGAAAAACGTTGTTTTAAATACAATAGAACAAGATAGCATCTCAAATTATGGAAAGGGTATGGCTAGAAGTATTACGTCTATTTTTGTCTCTTTTACTAAAGTGACAGTCGTGACTTGAGCCAACCTTGCTCTAAGCTCTGATGTTTCATTCTATCGACAAGCAAAAACAGCCTTTTTGAAGACACGATTACAATTTAGTAGACACAAAGAGGTTTCTGTTGTGATTAGAAGCATGATCTGTAAGGCTTGGAAGAAGTGTTTCTTGTGATCTATAGTAGGAGCGGGTGATCTGAACCAAAGAGAAGACTGTAATTTCATCTGGCATTTCTGGAGAGAAAACAGAATCATCGATACGGGCTTTGAACCAAGAAGAAAACTCTTGGAATCATTCCCAATCGGGAGGGAACACACCCCAATCTAATATATATATATATATATATATATATATATATAGAGAGAGAGAGAGAGAGAGAGTACCTAATGAGCCAGACAAACCTACCTAGGTTTCTCCTGAACGGATCGTCAGGGAAAGCTACCTAGGTAGCTCATTAGGTGGCTCATTAGGTGCTATTTAGTTCACTCAACCTTTGTATTGAGCGCTTTCTGCTAGATGGTTACTCGTGTCGGTTTTTTACTTTGGGATTCGTGCTGATTTCGGTCCGAACACTTTTGACTGACTTTCATACCATAAGCTATCCCTTTTTTTACAACCATTTTTTAACCTTCGTTCGATAGTTTTCGAGGAAGGTTTTCGATACGAGTATAATTATGATATATATATATATATATATTAAAAAATTATAGCATAGAACATGTAAAAATTATCATCGACTACAAAGTGTACATTTTATTTCAACATTGAAAGGACAATGTCTCATCAAGTAGTGTGAAAGTAGATGGAAAATTATTGACCTTATATTGCCGAATTATTGGTGAGAGGTAAGTGGAGTAGAAAATCCAATGCAATATATATATATATATATATATATATATAAAGAGTTTGTCACTCTAACTGAGCAGGTTCTTACCGACTTCGAAGTTTCGTGAGTACAATGTATTGATGTTCTCCCCTGTCAGGGATAGTTTGTGTGATTTTTGTCGGAGTGGTCTTCTTTGTGAATACTCCAAT